>BMAO01027112.1:0-73019 GCA_019973975.1 Trichonephila clavata
TGATATTAACTCCCCTTTGCACATTATCTTAAATTCGGGTATGTTGGATTCATGATTAACGACTACTAAATTAATAAACCAATATTATTTATTAAAAAAAATTCTTCTTATTAAAGAAATACACAAATATTAATCAAACTTTAAGAACAACAAATTACAGTGGAGTGTGAAGAATTCAATTATGAACGACGGAACACTAACTGAACTACGGAGAATAACGCATACAATCAAACTACGCATTTAAATCTAATTTATGAAAATCACAGACCTGATATCTTTTAAGACAGGATTCTTTAATACTTGAGATCTAAGAGCGGTTTCAATCCTTGATATCTTCAGTTACGTCCGAACCGAATTAATGAACCTTTTTTATAATCTTCCTTCAGCTAACAAACTTCACTTAGTTAAACTAATCTCCTAGAAGCACCTTCTTAATCAATCACGTAGTTAACTCCTCTATCAAAACACGTAGTCATCCTCTTCATTTCATTTCTCCCTTTTATATCTCTTTCGAACTCGCTAAACGCGAAACTATCTTATTTGCATAAGTCACACTTTTAGCTCTCAGCGGGGATTGGTTAAAATAAATACAATTTAAAAGAATTGAGAGAAGGTTAGTGAAACGCGTAAGCACCCGTCACAACCCCCTCCGAGAAAAAAAGCGTGACTTATTGAAGGTCTAAACGACCTGCAAGAACTCGCTTAATTTACCTAACATCTGAAAAACACTGAACCTGCACAAAATTTTAACTACTCTAGAATGCCTAAAAATACTGAACTTGTAGAAAGTTAACTCACGAACTTTATAATGCCTGAAAATACTGAACTTGTAGAAAGTTTTAACTCACGAACTTTAGAATGCCTGAAAACACTGATTTGCGAAAATTTTAACTCTCTAAGTTAGAAACTTTAATTAAACTAGCACACAGAAATGACTACTCAAAAGGGGTACTCCACTCTAATTTATTGCTCTTGTACAACTTACAATCCCTACAGTGCATCCCATTCGGGCGAAGATCAGGGGAAAACCTTTCAGGAAAAAACCCTGATCATGCACTTTACTTAAGTGCTAATAAATATAAAATTTTACATTAATATCTTCTCACGACATCATTTTCATCGCATCACTATGTTCAGGGACTGCTGCCCTGAAAGGAAACCTTGTCAATTTTTTCTAAAACATGACATTAAATGCACAGAACTTTTATACAACTTCCTTATTGACATAAAATATGGCATACATTATATTATATATATATAGTTTCATAACAAAATAACCTTTATCTGGTTTCATTTTCAAAAATTCCCAATCAATCGCGCTGCGCTGTTAATGTTTTTTGTTAGTATTCCTAATTACGCGCGCCAGAAACCAGACACTACTTATACATCTTAATAATTACACAAAAATATATACATTTTTTACATAGAATATATTACAACAAACAATACAAGTAATCTCACATATAAAGCCTCGTCTTTAATGTGTAGCAAAACAATTGCAATTCAACAAATGTTTTTCCACAATTTGGAAAAAAATTAAATACAAAAGTTTTTCAACCGATATGAAAATACACACAACGCAGTGACTTTTGTACGTTAATTTTACAAAAAAAAATAGACTGGAAAATACTCCGAACTGTCTGTCAGAGGAAAAATAAACAAATTAGAATTATACAACCTGGCTAGTCTTTAGATCCAATCTGCATAGGCTTTGTCTCCAACCATGGCCTCTGTGCTGGATGACCTTGTCCTAGGGTTGTCCTCTCTGCGCTCCACCTTCTGGGTCTCCTCTTCCATCGAGTCCGTTGAAGTTGATATGCTCCTGCTGAGGCGTTGTTTTCCTTTGTGAGAACTGGAACTTGGCTGTTGTCCACTCGACGTCGGCTCCGAAGATTGTATGGACAGCTCCTTTCCTGATGAGGTCTGTTGTACTTGAATCTGTGGGATGGTCCTGGAACTGCTCTTTCAGAACTATTTCTTCCACCTTTCTATACCGCTTTCTGGAGGGGCGAGAGGGCATTGACGAGGAAATCTTTCTTTTTCTCGGGATACCTGGGCCTCTGGTCTCTTC
The DNA here is from genome assembly GCA_019973975.1 of Trichonephila clavata. Taxonomy (NCBI): domain Eukaryota; kingdom Metazoa; phylum Arthropoda; class Arachnida; order Araneae; family Nephilidae; genus Trichonephila; species Trichonephila clavata. Next base: position 2,072 of record BMAO01027112.1, read on the forward strand.
TTCTTTTGTAGTTTTCTCTCCAAGAGTCTGGCCTCCTCTTTTCTCTCTCTCAGTCCAAAAAGGTCTTTTTTCCTGAAATTATACACGTCACCCCCCGAAGAAACAGCAGATTCCGTCCGTCCACGTTTTTTTCTCACCTCCACTCCATCGCGTCTATTCGCAAACTATATCTCTACTACCATTTAAATTTCCTGATTTCGATCCTTTACGACAACCCCCATACTCTCCGATTGCACCAATCTCGACTGCCCATCATCCGACCTGACGGATGCCACTGCACCATGATCACTACTATTGTCACTTTCCGACTCGGCAACACTGTCTTCTCTTTGATGGTAAATTCTCACCTGGTCCACATTAACCGTTATTCTTTTACCCAAATTTTAATATTACTAAATTATTATTATTTTTTACACTCAGAACTTTATATGGGCCCCTCAAACTTTTGGCATAAATTTACCTACTATTTTTTCCATTGTCGAACTTAACGGGTGAGTTTGAACTAATACTAGATCATCAACTTTCACATTATTTTCACGCCTCTTTTTATTATAATATTTCGCCCACTTCTTTGCTGGCGCTTTGTATGAATTCTAGCCTCCTCAAACAACCTTTCTATGTTCCCACAAACTAAATTCTGATCCATCAGTTACCATAACTAAATTCTTGAAAAGGGGTGATTAAATTTCGACCTAAAAATAATTCCGCCGGTGCTTTACCCGTTGTCTCATGTACTGCTGTCCTAATAGCATAACCGAACTCTTGCAGAAATTAATCCCAGTTAGTGTGATTATCCGCGACAAAACTCGAAATCATTTTTAAAAGAGTGCGATTAACTCTTTCTGTTTGATTAGCTTGTGGACGATATACCACAGTTTTTAACGTGTTTTATGTTCAACCTGCGACATACTTGCTCAAAAACTTCGGATATCATTTGGGGGCCGTTATCGGTGACTAATTTTACAGGAGCTCCATAACGCGCAATATAATTCTCAAAAAATGCATTGGCAATTGCTTTAGCCGAAGCTTTCCTTAAGGGAACTATTTCAACCCATTTAGAAAAATTATCTGTAATACTAAAATAAATCTATAGCGTTCTGGACTAGTTGCAAGGTATGGGCCCTAACAAATCTAAAAGATACGATTTCATTCGGAAAATTCGTCACTATCGGAATTAATTGACCAGCTGGTAATCCGTTTTTATAATTGACTTTTTGGCATTGGTCGCAGGTTGCTACATATTTATAAATGTATTTCCTCATGTACGGGAAATAACACGCGTCTTTTAATTTTTAAGTAGGTTTTCTTTTTGCCTAAATGGCCTGCCATCGGCGAGTCATGGAATTCTCGCATAACATCTTTACGTAATGTTTTAGGTATAAATACCCTTAATTCACCTAGTGTGGTTGTATATTTTGCATAATATAGCAATCCATCAACGATTTTAAAGTCATGGGACCAATTTCTACAGATTGATTCATTAATAGAACTATCGTCCGGATTTTCCAAAACCTTCATGATGTGACCTAGCTCCCGGTCATTTCTCTGTTCCTCTCTCAACTGTTCTCTAGACGATAATACTAACGATCTAATCACCGCACAAGACACCTTTGGTTCTTCATTACTTTCTAACGGGTTTCTAGACAACATATCAGCCACTAAATTTTGCGTACCTGGGCGATGTTCCCATTCTACATTAAAATTTGCCAACTTAAGCGTCCACCTTATCATTCTAGACGACAAATTCTTTCCATTCGTTAATTTGGTAAGTGCAGCATGGTCTGTTATCACTTTAACCGGCAAGGATCCGAAATACGTGCGATATTTATTTAATGCCCATATGACAGCTAAACATTCACGTTCCGTCACACTATAATTCCTTTCTGCGCGGTTTAAAGTTCTCGAGGCAAACGCCATAGGCCTATTATTCTGTGTCAATACTGCTCCTACCCCCACTGAGCTCGCATCCGTATAGAGTTCAAAAGGTTTGGAAAAATCTGGTAATTGTAACACTAGAGCTTCTGTCAGTGCTTTCTTAATACGATCAAAGGCTTCCTGCGCTGATTCCGACCAACGGAACTTAGAGTTTTTTCGTTTTAAATTATATAAGGGCTCACACATGTCTGCGTAGTTTTTAATAAACTTTTGATACCAACCCGTCATTCCTAAAAATTTTGCTATTTGTTTTGCAGTTTTCGGAGGTTTCATTTCAATAATTGCTTTTACCTTCTCCTCATCTGTTTTAACTCCTTCTTTATTAATAACTAAACCCAAATAACGTAATTGTTCCCTCGCGAAATGACATTTCTCGCGATTCAACGTCAAACCAGCCTCCTGCAACAATTTGAATAGTTCCCGTAAGTGTTCTACATGGCTTTCAAAAGATGGAGACGAAATAATCACGTTATCCATATAACAGTGGGCAAAACGCCCGAGGACTGGCTTGAGGATCATCTCTATGGCCCTTTGAAAATTTGGAGCTGCCCCCGAAAGGCCAAATGGCATGCGAGTAAATGCAAAAGTACCATTTTTTGTAACAAACGCCGTCTTATGAACATCTTTGGGGTCTACTGCCATCTGAAAGTATCCGCTGCGTAAATCAAGTGATGACATAATTTCGGTGTGTGGAATATTAGTGATCAAATCATCAATTATTGGTAGCGGATATCGCGGATATCTCGTGATCGCATTTAATTTCCTATAATCTATTGCAAACCTATAAGCTTCTGGGTCATCTAACGGCAACCCGTTTTTCTTCCGACATAAAACAACTGGAGACGCGTAGGGCGATGTTGTTGGAACTATTGTTCCATCATTTAACATCTTCTGAACATGGTAGTCGATTATACCCTGTTTGACCCTGTCATAGCAAAAAGGTCTAAAAAAACAGAAGGACTATCACCCGTGTCAATTTCATGACAAAACACATGTGTCAGACCAGGCTTAAGTGAAAACAACCCATGAAATTCCTTAAACAAAATCTGTAATTCCTGTTTTTGTTTTGAATTTAACTTAGTGTTAGATAAATCTATCTGAACCGGTTCGTCCGAAATTGCCACTTTTTCCATTTGCGAATCTGGAATGATTAACGATTTTGACAGAAAGTCCAAACTAATCTTTGCATGTGACATAAAATCAATACCTAGGATGCATGGATATTGCATCTCAGCAATCACATGAAATTTCCTCAACTTCGAAAATTCTCTTATTTTAATTCTCAACTCAACTGTGCCTAAATTTCTGCATTGTGACCCTTGAGCTGTAACTACTTCAGCTAACGATTTTTTAATAGGACAGAAAGAAAAATATGACCGGTACGTTTTTTCTGAAATAAATGACTTTTCCGCACCTGTATCCCTGAGCGCTTTTAAAAATGTATCATGCAAAAGAATCGGCACATACGGAAGTTCAACTGGTGATAATCGCAATGAATTAATTTTAATTCTAATAGGAGGATTTGACTTAACTAGCGATCGTTTACCTCCCGCAACACGATCGCTTAGAAGTTTAAATTGGCATTTCTTTGCCTTTCGTTGTTGCAATCAACACGCCTCCAATTCTGCTTTGCTGAATCATCATTAGGACCCTTCCTAACCATCATCCTACGGTTCTGATACCGGTCTGTTCGCTGATTTGGCTGATTGTAGCGATTTCCTCCCTCGAATCCTTGATTTTGATAATTACGACGAGAAAAATTATTCGCACCCCTGCCTAGTCCTCTGATCATTTTGACTATTTCTGACCCCAGTATCTCTCCAATTTCTATTATTCCTCAGGATTCCTACTCATATCCGAACTCTGTCTAGCAAAATTATTACTCGAACCCTGGTTTTCCCTGCAGCTATGACGTTCCTCATACCTGTCTACCAACTCTATCAATTGAGCTTTCGTTGTGGAGTTTCGAACTTCTAAATAATCCGTTATTTGGGGTTCTAGTCGCATTACTATGTGATCGATAAATTTTATCTCATCATAATTCAAATCCAAAGTTTTATGTATTTTTAATAGCTGAAAAATAAAGTCTGACGGGGCTTGATCTCTCCGTTGTTTTGATGAAAAAAACTGAGCTTCTAGCTCTGATTTATTCCGTATTACCGGAAAACTATCTGACAATTTCTTTTTAAGCGTTGCAAATGCAGTCGCTTCTTCATTTACACACTCGAAGCCTATCACTTCAAACCAGTCTAACGCTCTCCCAATTAAATGACCTTTTAAATACGCACATGATAGATTCGCCGGTATTTCATAGTAGGCTATATTGTCATCGATATTGGAAATAAACTCAGATACATTTTCTTTACCCGAAAAAAATAATTCCGGCAAAACTCTAAATCCTGCACCTGCTCTTAATTCCGGTATTTCGTTTGGGCGCCAGTGTCGTAGTCTCTCACTACCCCTATGATTATTAACTCCCCTTTGCACATTATCTAAATTCGGGTATGTTGGATTCATGATTAACGACTACTAAATTAATAAACCAATATTATTTATTAATTCTTCTTATTAAAGAAATACACAAATATTAATCAAACTTTAAGAACAACAAATTACAGTGGAGTGTGATAAGAATTCAATTATGAACGACGGAACACTAACTGAACTTACGGAGAATAACGCATACAATCAAACTACGCATTTAAATCTAATTTATGAAAATCACAGACCTGATATCTTTTTAAGACAGGGTTCTTTAATACTTGATGGATCTAAAGAGCGGTTTCAATCCTTGATATCTTCAGTTCCGTCCGAACCGAATTAATGAACCTTTTTCTATAATCTTTCTTCGGCGAACAAACTTCACTAGTTAAACTAATCTCTCAGAATCACCTTCTTAATCAACCTCGTAGTTAACTCCTCTATCAAACCACGTAGTCATCCTCTTCTCTTCATTCCATTTCTCTCTTTTATATCTTTTTCGAACTCGCTAAACCCGAAACTATCTTGTTTGCATAAGTCACACTTTTAGCTCTCAGCGGGGATTGGTTAAAATAAATACAATCTTAAAAGAATTGAGAGAAAGTTAGTGAAACGCGTAAGCACCCGTCACAAATTTATGTGATTTATTTGCGATTCCTTAGAAAAGGATGTCTTAAAAGCTTACCTTACAGAGTGGTTAAAACTTTTCTCTCCAACATACTAAAATAACTAATATGCTTTTTTGGACACGAGATTATCTTTTTTTATCGCCGTTTTTCAGCTTTTCCTTCTATTCAAATGTTGAAAAGGCCTCCTTCTTGCTCTTGGTTTTCGGCAATCTCGCGGAGGCTGCTCTTCAGCACAACTCCTCATCTTCAACGGCGTCAGTCAATTCTCTCTTTTGTCACGACTACGGGCATCACGGAGGAATGCATTGCGATCACAGATGAATGCATCCAGAAAATAAAGACTATTCATTTTTTCAAAATGAAAAACAGAATATCTATTAAAAATATAGTTTTAAAAAATTAAAGAACACGCTTTTATACTGAATCGAACTAAAAAGTTAAAAAATAATTCTTAATATAAGAATAAAATGATGGACGAGAAAATTGATGTAATTGTGGTAAGAGCGTGGGGTGCTTTGTACTACATTTTTACACTAACTCAACATTTCGGGATAGAAGTTAGAAACTATATCAATTGATATATTTATAGAACACCCCACGTTTTTACCCCAATCACATTAATTTTCTCGTTCATCATTTTATTCTTATATTAAGAATTATTTTTTAACTTTTTAGTTCGATTAATATAAGAGTGTGTTCTTCAGTTTTTTTAAACTATAATTTATTCTATTTCCATTTTCAGAAAAACTAGACAATTGTTTATATTATGGTAAGAAATTTTTATCACACACCCACCCTTCCCTTTCTCACATAAAGAGAGAGAACACTTTTTTGTTTATTTTACTTCTGTTAACCGCAAGTGTATTCGTTTTTAGGGTTGCACCTTAATTTTCTTAGTCGCCAAATCTGGAAATGATATATGGGATTAGTCGCCAAATCTGGAAATGGTACATGCAATAAGTCGCCAAAACTGGAAGTGGATATGGAATTGTTGCCAAATTTGGATATCTTTATTCCTGACGATCCTGATGAGGACAATGGAGCAAAATTATGAAATTATTGTATTGTCATCGGTCTTTGACAAGTGTGCAAAATTTCGAATTAATCTGACCTTTTAAAGTGGGTAAAAATTGAGTTCCAAGATTCCGTTACATGCAAGTGAAACTTATAACAGCATGTTAAAAACAACAATTTTGTTACATAGAGGAAGCTTCATTTCCATAACCCCATCACACCTTTCTTTAATTTATCATAACTCTTTAAGCGCGTCAAAATTTCCATATTATACTCTTCTGCTGCCAGTACATTAAGCCAGGTGACCACTGCGTGCTCCAACTTTTCATCTTCCAAAACATTTACCACCCAGAAACTCTTACCATATTTTCTCTCAAAATATCGTACTCGTTGAGAGCTGACTCCTGATTTATCGGCCTTATGTCTTAATGCAGTAAACACAAATGAAGACACTTTTGATATGTAACAGAACTGTTTTTTCTTAATAAATACTGTTTAATTTTGTATAGCCAGATGGTCTTTACTTTCTAAATGATTCTCGTTCGAGCATGTCTGGAAACAAAGTACCGTTTCACTCTACCACAGATATAGTATCGTAGCTCAACTCTTGTGCACACGTGTCTCCGGTTGATTGTCAGTACAATCACGTCATTATAGCTGGATTGCGCGTTCAAAACGTTTAAGACCAGTGCCTGTCCCACCGATTGTAAAGTGCGTTTCGTAATCTTCTTTTTTTCTTCTTTTTTTTTTTTGAACCATAGAATGTGAAGCCATTTGAAATTCATCATCAGCTTGTTGAGATTTATGGTGAAAATGTAATGAGTGATGAATGGGTGAGAAGTGGGTTCGACAATTCTTTGGTGGGTGAACCATTGTTCATGACGAAGCCCGGAATGGGCGTCCTTCTGTAGTCAATGACGGTTTCGCTGAAAAAGTGAATGGGAAAATTCGTGAAAGCGCACGGTCACAATAAGATTGCTTTGTAATGAGTTTCTTTACATTTCAAAAACTGTTCACTGACGACATCTTTCTTTGAAGAGGGTATAGACAAACTGGTTTCCCGATATGAAAAATATCTGAACAAAGGTGTCAATTATATAGAAAAAAAGTTTCCGACATGCGCTTTCATGTAAAAGTAAAGTTTGTTTTGAAAAAGGATTTTTTTATGCGAGTTTTCCTAAAATTGTGATTACTTTTCGAACACGCCTCATACATTCAGGGGGAAAATGAATCCTTTTTTGAAAGAAATATATATATATATATATATTATATATATATATATGATTAAAAACAGTAAGAGCTCTTACAAAGAAATTATAAAGAATTTACGTCCTAGGGCTAGAGGTGTGGGAGGAACTAAATGATCAGACGACATGATGAACTTCAATTATTTTATTTATCACTCTATTCAACTCAGACACAAACAACAATTAAACAAAATAAATTTAATCAGTAATAGAATGGGAGTGAGACGAGATTACGTGGGGGGAGAATATATTCAATCATGCAGCTCTACCTTTAAGATAACTTTATACAGAGCTTACGTATTTAATGACCGCACTATTAGTTTAACTTTATAAACATCGACTTGATTTAAGATCACAGTACCTGAACTCTTGCAGTCTTCTACTTCTTACACGTTGACTTTAACACCTCTCCAATAGTTAAACTAATCACTTTCTTAATATTCCAACTTCTGGCTTCCTACACTGTTTACGTATACGTTTCACTGCCAATTTACTTCACTTCCTATCTATTCACAATTCACTAACTCCCAAACTCGCGAATAAAGAATATATATATTAAACTTAATTTGCATATCACGCTTTCTGCACTTCGGAGAAGGTTAGTTGAAAAAAATGCTGGCCCAAAAGAATTCCCCAGAGGTTAATTGAAGGGCGCGTATAGATCCGTGACAAAATTAAACGAAGAAATATTTAAGTTTTTAAAGCGTAAAATTGCGTTTTACAAAATATCCTACGCAGCACCGTTTACATTGATATATTTTTCAAATCCTATTAATTATTTTTGAACGATATATTCGTACATTTCTGCCTCTTTTCAGAAAAAACAAAAGAAGAAACAAGCGCCGTTAATTAAAACACATTGTTTCTCTGAATCTAAAGCACGATCTTTTTTTCCTTCTTTATTTTTTTCTTTATTGCGGTTTCAGTTTGGTGTAAAAAAATGCGATTAAAGATAAAAGAGAGAATTAATTCATTTAACGCTTGTATGTGTTTGTTTGTGTTCCCTTCTATTTATCCACCCTCAATTTAGTATCTTAATTTTATAAACCATGATGGCATTTTAAAAAAATAAATAAAAAAGTGAGTTTTTTTATTTAAAATTCTTTTCGTTCTTTTGAAAAGAACAATTCATTTTATAAACAGATAAATACACAAATCTTCAAATTGCCACACAAATGCTTAAAAGATTCCATAACAAAGCCATAGTAAGAAGTAGCACAAAATGATACTACTTTAATGCATGGGTTTGGAATGAATTTCTGAGAATCTTAGTTTATTATTTTAAATTTTCATCCAAAGTAGTGAAAATTGGATAACATGAAAACATCAAAATATAGGTGACGTAAAAAATCTCTCATCATTGACAATATATTTTATACTTCTAAAGCCTCAGTTCAAAATTTTGAGGCCTTAGAAAACACACACATTTGTGTTTATTTAAATTTAAATTTATCTGTTCAGAATATTTCTTTTGAAGTGATAACTTCTTTAGGCAAATTTTTGTTGAAGAGGTAATGCAAATGAAACATGGCGCTCGCCTGGGTTACGCTGAATTGGATTTTCTCGGCTGCCGTCGGCATCAGCCGCGCTTGCATCGGTGACTTCCACTTACACTCAAGAGCCAAAACATTATGACCACCCCTACATTTTGCAATGAACTCGCCTGGATGACGTGGAAGGCACGTGATCAGGTGGAAGTGGTATTTAAATGCTGCTGCAAGTCTGAAGAATCATTATTTTACTTCTGTGTGTGATGGGAAAGGCTGCGGATCTAAGCGACTTTGACAGAGGGCAGATTGTAATGGCTCGAAGGCTCGGAACAAGTATTTCCGAAACTGCACGACTTGTGGGTTGTTCTCGATCTACAGTTGTTAGTACTTATGCAAAGTGGATGAATGACGGTGAAACCAGCAGTAGTCGACATGGTGTTGGAAACGTCTACACGCTATCAAAGAAACAGGTCGTCGGAGACTGTCTCGCATGGTGAAGTAAAACCGGAGCCAGACAGTGACTCAGCTGACAGCCCTATACCATGCAGGGCCAAGTAGAATAGTATCGGAGCACTCTGTTCAGCGGACACTGTTGGATATGGGGCTAAGCAGCAAACGTCCCACTCGTGTGCCTTTGCTGACCAAGCGTCATCGCCAACTGCGCCTACGCTGGGCCCGGGAATATCGCGACTGGTCCAAGGATCAGTGGGAGAGAGTTTCCTGGTCAGATGAATCACGGTTTGTCATTCATCACGTCGATGGCCGTTTCAGGATGCGCCATCTTCCAGGCGAACAGTTGCTCCCTCAATGTACAGTAGGCCATACACAGGCCGGTGATGTCGGTATTAAGCTTTGGGGGACGTTCTCTTGGGCGTCTCTGGAATCTGTGATTGTGGCAGAGCAGACCATGAATGCTACAGGGTATCTGTACATCATTGAGGACCATTTGCACCCTTACATGGCCTCTGTTTTTTCAGCCGGAAATGGAATGTTCCAACAAGACAATGCCCCGTGTCATAAGGCTAAAATTGTGTTGGAGTGGTTCCAGGAACATGATGCTGAATTCCAGTTAATGTCCTGGGCGCCTAACTCACCGGATCTCAATCCGATAGAACTCATTTGGGATGTCATGGGACGTCATCTCAAAGACCACCCAATCGCAATATCTCGGATTTACGTGACCGTTGCTTAAACATCTGGTACAATCTGTCTCCGGCCATCTACCAAGGATTTTCGGCATCCATACCAAGGCGGGATGAAGCTGTGTTGCGCGCCAAAAGTGGGCCAACTCGTTATTGAGAGGTGGTCGTAATGTTTTGGCTCTTCAGTGTAGTTTTGAATTGAAATCTCCTTAGGTGCGTGCTTTTCCGTGTTTCATGCACACTTTTTTGTGCAATTTTATTTTCTTAATTTTAATATTACTGTCATGCAATCCACTTCCATTCAACGTCAGTGAGTGAACGAGGGTAGAGGAGTGTGAGAGAAAACTAATTTTTTTAAAAAAATTATTTTTATGTAGGAGATTCGAAGAGGGACTTTGCGTATTTTTTATGAATGTTTCAAAAGTTTTTTTATTATCAAAGCTGCTGTATTGCAAAATAAATTGATAAAGATAAAAGAAGGGTGTTTCGTTTCTGAACATACGTACGACATCACGCTTTCCGTTAAGAATCGGAGGAATTAACGAATTATTTAGTAAAGGAGAGAGTTTGATTTTTCTGGCGAACTTAATGTTCAATAATGTTTAAAATGCTACAAAAGTTGAGCTTGCTAGCCGTATTAGAAGAAATCTCTCAAACAGTAGATGAGACTTTTAAAGCCGTTGAACTAAAAGAAATTATTTTGAAATTCTTAAAATTGATAAAAGATAAGAAGTTTTTCTTGGATTTCCTTGCGACCTCATTTGCGCAAAGTAAAAATGAAGACGAGTTTCATAGGTTACGCATGCAACAACAAACGAAATGAAAAGTTCAACGTTGAATGTATTCCTTCAATAAATAAATTGCTTAAAGCTGTACAAATAATTTGGTTCATTAAAATATAATTAATTCCATAAATTTGAAGCATGTATATTTTGCAACTAATATTATTTTATGAGTACAGATATAAGAATAAATAATTAATAAGATAATATTACTATCATCTTGTTTTTATTCAACAAACTAATCCGTTATATAGTATAAGGACAATTATTTGTATATATATTCGAATTAAATAATTATAAATTTTTACTTCTATTGTGGGGTCATAAGCACACTCACTTTTTTTAAAACGGTCTTAAGTTTCAGTTGAAGTCAGTCTATTTTTAAAATTCCATCAAATATATTTGGAGAATGCTACCTAGGAGAAGGAATTTGTAATTGTAAATCAATAGTTATCTAAAAAGTTTGTAAAACGCTTTAAAACTATGCTATAAAAAGTAATTTTTTTAAGCAACAATCGGATTCTGCGGTTAAAAATGTATGAAACTGCAAATTTTAATAAACTGTGATCTTTGAAAATGTATATTGAATTTTATTCCTCAAAATGCCTTGGAGAATGAAAGTTACATAACTACATCAGTGAATACATCAGTCAAAAATGCGAGATAAAAACATTTTGAGTTATAGCACATAAAAAAAATTAATCGTGCTGCTACATTAATAATGTAAAAATTTTGAATTCTTACAATATATCGGGAATATTAAAAATATTTTGGACAATATGTAAAAAATCTCACACAAAAAGATTCAGTGTGAATCGATATCAATAAATTTAAACTGTTGAGGTTTTTCAAGTTAAAATTATTTGATTTATTTTCATTCTATGCTTTTATTGTTCACATATATGTCGGTTTATTGTTACATATCTGCTTTTATTTTTAAAATATCTGGCGTCAAGAAGTATAAATATTTATGATTTATTTAAGGAAATACTATAAAATTAAACCTGATATGATATTGATAAACTGAAAAACTGAGAGTTGGAATGAGTTTTTAAGAAAAGTCAATAGGTTAAAAACCTTCAGATTATCAATTTTGATTTTTTGATATTTCCGAAATCTGTAATTCACGACCTTTCCAGGGATATAACATATTTGCCATTTTATGAATTAGAAGTATGTCAAAATGGCTTTTTAAAAATAATCGGCTGTTGTGCCACGCCCACTTTGACAGATAAAAGTGTAAATATTGACCTTTTAAACCTGGGAAGTAGTTGCAAAGCCTCTACATTTTTTTCATTTTATCATACACAATTAACTGTACATTAACTGTATAATAACTGCAAGTTTAACTGTTAGTTTGCCTACTTTTGGAGCGAAATTCATAAATTTTATGAATTCATTGCGCTTTAAATTATTTGAAATTTAGAACCTGGGCGATGTGTTTGTGAATTTTGAATTAAGAAATTTGAACCTGGCGAATTTTTGTGGTGTATTAAAAGATGTCTCCTTCGAAATTTTGTCCTTACGCTAAGATGCTTATCTTTTTAAATATTGCATTACTTGTTTGTGAGAACTCTGTTGAAAATGTATAGGAAACTATTTGCAGAAATGATAAAAATTCAAATAATGATGTTGCTTGAAAATGAGATATGGCAGAAATGAGGATACTCATCATTTAATGGTGTACTCATTTCAACCAATGGGCAGGTAATAGATCTGCATTTTCGTCAAAATAATAGTAAAAGAAATTTCTTATCATCCAGTATATCAAAGGAGATTGAAGGGGATCTTTGAACCTTCATTACCTTGCATAATAAATTGTAGGGAGCAAATGTTTTTAGAGGTGGTAAGAATTTGAATAAAAATTACTATTTTCTGAAATTTATATTTAAACTTGTGTAAATTTATTGTTTTCATTTATTGTATTGTATGCTTCTTATATGTAATTGTGTACACTGAAGTGACATTTTTGAAATATTCTTAAAACATTTTACTTGAAAACAGATATCATAACAAAAAATGACAATGTTCAATAAATTCATAATGATGCTCGGTGAACTAAAAGTTTGTCTTTGAAAAAACTAATTAATATATTTAAAAAATTTCCCTTCAGTTTAAATATAAATGTTTAATTAATATGCTGTCAAAACCTTGAGTCTTTATGCTTAACAGTTTCTGAGGGGGGGGGATATGGGATAATACATCAATTGTGATGTTTACTGTCGTTGCGAGAAGCTTGTTGTATACATAAAAATACATAAACTTCATATTTTAAAACATAAAAACAGTTTTATTTTGGCTGTTTTAGAAATCATTTGTTCAATTTAGAGAAAATTTTGAATCCGGTTTTTTTTTTAAGTGTTTGCATGTGAACTTACAAAGCCCTGATGAAACCTTTTGAAATGTCGGTTTCAAATTGAGTTAATTTTTAGAAACCAAAATTTAACTGCTATTTTCTTTTAAAATTTATTTAATTTCATCATTTAATTTTCATCTATTACATCTATTTGAACGTCTTTTAGATGCATGATTGCTATTGTTCCTTCTCTCATTTTCAAAAAATATATTCCGAACTAATGAAACAAATTATGCAAACTACATGGCACTCGGCCAGAAAAATAAATTGTTATTGATTTCATTTATGTTTTACAAATATTTTGACGTTACTCTAAAATGAAATTGGTACAAATAATTTTAGAACATTTTTTCTTAAATGTAATAAAAAACTGGATTCATACAATTTTCTTTCGACTTTTCTAGGATGCATTATGAGTAATATCCTTCTATAAAGGATCTACTAGGGTATACAATGAAATACAGATTTCTATACAAAAGATTTGAAACAAAAAACCGTCCGTTGTGCCATTTTACCTACTTCCATGTAGACCATAGGTTCCCAACCTTTTTCGAACTGGCTCCCCCTTTTCTAGTGAATATTTCGATACCGCCACACCCTTTTCATGGGAATATTTTGATACCGCCCCCTCCCACTGTATAGAAATAAGAGTATACATAATACATGGTGAAAACAAGAGTTACATCTTTAAAAAATATCCTATTACTAATAGAATATATTTTTAGTTTAAGTTTTTTCTAAAGCCCTAATTCTTTTACTTGCGAATCTGAAATAGCTATTGCCACAAATATATTCAAATTATTAATATTATATATTTTAGTCATAGATAGGATGTTGTTGGAAATGATTCTTCCCTTAAATGGAATAAAAGTTTTAGGTTATCTGTTATAAAGAAAAGCAGGGGTTTTGATGATACAAAGTAATTCATAATAAAAAAAAACTATTGATTTCAAAATAAATATAAATTGACAGTTTCAGCCTTTAAAGAATCACATGTTAAAATATTTAATTATGCTTCTTGGATAATATACGTAGTGAAATGCAGTGAACGAAACATTTTTCCTACTGCTCACAGACAAAGGCAACTCATGCACTACAGGAAATTAAAATGCACTATATCATTCAATTTAATATGTAGATCTGAATGTAATGCAATCTTTAAGTTTTTCATTCACTTCCCGAACTATCAAAATATGTGAATTTTCGTACATGTGATAATGATTTAAATACATACAATCAACATAAGGTAAACAGCATTAAAGTTTACTTTATTTAGTACATAATCAGTGTGTTTTTTTAGTCTTTTTTAGAATATATTTTTGGTTAATCTGTCCAAGTCCCTCTGTGCCATCTCAACGCCCCTTAATTTTCTCTGGGTCTACTACTGCCCCCCTGAAAGCCTCAAACGCCCACAAGGGGGCGTTATCACCCACGTTGAGAACCTATGGTGTAGACTAATGGCAGTACTTTTGTTTCATTGCAGACCTACATCGGGAACGTGGTGGTTTCGGTGAATCCTTACAAGAAATTGGCTCTGTACACGACGGAAGTCATCCACGCCTACCAAAAGTACTCCATGTATGAGCTACCTCCACACATGTAAGTACCCTTCCTATTTAGATGTACATAGAAGCGGCCCATCCGTTATAGTGGTTAGTAACACTGACTACTATGGTGGCCGCGGTAGCCAAGTGGTCAAGGTATCGGATCATGGCAGACATGTCATGAGTTAGAGCCCAGTATCACTAAAGACCCGCCGTATAGCGGGAGCGATGCGCGTTAAATCTATCGAGAGCTCAAACGTCCTCCCGTTGGTGTGGTAGTTAGAAGAGGGGGTGGGTGCCAGCTCAGGTGTCGTCCGCGTCACTTGACCATGGTTCAAAATGACGCAGTCCGTCGCCCAAAGCCCTCGTGTAGCTGAGCAGTGCGACGTTAATATTCACTCACTCACACTGACTACTATGAATTTCTTTATTCAAAACATCCAGTTTTGAACAGTAACGACCGTTTCATTTTCTTTCAGCAACTCATATCCTTACTTCTTACCAACAATACAATATAACCTTCTTCTGATGTAACATATTTGTCAACTTATGCTCTTTTTCTAACCACAAGTTGATGCACTCTTCATCTCCAGGTGGTCCAAAAAAAGTTACCTTTTATGACGAGCAAGATTTGAAAAACGTATCGAAATTCTGTCCATTAGATTTTTTCTCCCAATTCGTGTGCTACCCAAATAGATGGTTTGGACACAAAACTAAGCCTTTTAATGTAATCCAAAGCAGCAGTCTGATTCATTCCGAACTAGAAGCCCATTTCTGTGGAAGTTAACGTGGAATTTGGCCTTTTGAGTAGCACTTCCTCACAGTCATCTGATGGCTTCCTGATTTAGGTCCATCTTTCAAAGAATAATCACCCAAGCGAAATTTCACAAACCAGCTTTGGCACGTTCGAGCTGTTATTGCTTTTTCTCCAAACACGTCACACAAGTTTCTTTTTGCCACCATCATGTTATTCCCATTTTGGAACTGAAACAACATACAATTGTCTTTAGTGCACTTTTTCTTCATTCGTTTTGAGTCTTACAAGTTTAAAAAAACTGACTAAAATGCTAGAAAATAGGTATAACACTTGAATAGTATCCTAATAAAACTGTTTAATCCAGCTTCATTTGGATTTGAATTCTTGTTAAAGATCGACAACGCATAAATGTGCACGTGTTCAAAAATGACACAACTTTCCTTTATACCCAATACATTCCAACCACGCACAACAGTTCATTCACTCGCCTAACATGCGCTGGACTAAAAAAAGACTTGAGGCTCACTTAAAAGTTCCATTCTTCTAACTTTTCGTAATAATTTAGTCTAGAATTCGCAATCCCCGGACAATTCTATATTCTTCTTATTTCAGAAACAACCACAAAATCTCTCTCTTATTTTAGTACAACAAAAAATATATTTTGGTCACCCTAATCTACTGTCTAGAGCAGGGGTCGGCAACCTCGTATCTGTGGTGAGCCAAACCAATCTACCAATATGATTCATTGTGCCACGCATTTGGAAATATTTGAAACAATTCGACTCCCACAGCAGAGCATGCAGAGATAGGGAAAAAAGGTCAAAAATACAGGTTTAGAATTTTATTAAATATTTATTAGCATCATTTATAAAGATTTTTATTAACATAAAAATAACATAGAATATACAACTGTTCCTTCAAGATAAATAAAAAATTACAATTGTACATATATTATGTATTTTTAAGAATATTTATTAAAATAAGGCAACGTAAAATATAAGTATTCCAGCAATATAGCTAAATAAAAAATTTAAATTTTAAAACAAACTTTATCCCTGCAAAGTGGTACTTAATATCGGTATTTCAGGGGTATAATTTGTAAAATGTTTCTGGATGTTCAATTATTAAACAGCTTCTTCGTGAACTCAAAATATATTTCATAATTGTTCACATACATATATGAAGAACCAAAAGTGGCAAAGCAGATTACATGAACTGTATCATTTTATAAGTATTATGCAATCGTTTTGATTTGAATAGAATACTTAACGCGCTAAGAATGATTCCCCTTAAAACTGAGAATTCTGGGTTTTTTTTACATAAATCATAGAAACTACATTCAAAAAGATCCAGTAGAATTGTTCTATGACAAAGAATTGAAAGTGAGAAATGGCCTTTAAATAAAAATGCGAGACAGGGTGATATAACTTTATCTCATAACTTTGTATAGTGGTGTAGAGGGCCACTGAGAATTGTTCCACGAGTTACAGATTGCCGAGGCTTGGTCTATAATATAGAAAGATATTAGAGGAAAACTTCCTCCAGGTTTAATAACATATAAGCAAATGCTATCCTATGAATGATTGTGCTTTTCTACTATCTTCTCGATTTAGAATATAGTTCCTGTATATTTCCTATCTTAATAATTAACTTTTTTAAATGGTTGTTTCTTATTTGATACAATTTCTTAATAAAATTCTGAAAATAGTTTCTTGGCTTGACTAAGTCACATCTATGATGTAATACTGAATCTTAAATCATAAAATACATGATAAAAAATATTAAGCACTAATACTTATGCATGAAAAGTACTAGTAATAATGTTTCGAAATAAATATTATGTGTAACACTGACAATTATTTTTATTTTTTGTACTTTTTTATAGTGATCTCTCTTTTTCAAACTACAATATCATTGAGACTGTTAAGCTTGATTGACAATTTAATCTTATAACATTAACTATCTTGTTTACCAAATTCCGAGACTTTTCTTTTTAATGTCTAATCTTAAACTAGCTCTTTACTGTTACACAATTCCTAGTTGAACGTCGAATTAAGGATTATCCCTGAAGAAGGAGGCCTTCGTTAAAAACTCCTCTGCGTTATTAAAAAAATGTTTCGGAAAAATTATGTCCACTCTCACTCAGAAAATTAATTTACTAAGTTTTAAAATAAAAGTTAAAAAGTTATTAACTTTTTTTAAATAAAACTAAGGAATTTCACTTTTCAAATGAAATAACATTATGAAAAAAACTAATTTTAATCGTAATGAACGAATTTGAAGAGAAAACGTGCTTTATTGTGTTAAATATGTATAGTTACTCTTCAGAAAAAATTGTTAAAATAGATATATCTTTTAAAATATTGAATCAACTCACAAAAATATAAAATAATGTATCGATTTTTTTTGGTATTTTCTTTTTTTAGATATATTCTAGTTAGAAAAAAAATTAATATTAACATTACAAAATTAATTAATAGAAATCACACATTTAAATCAGTAAATGATACGGTAACACCTAATTGTAAAACTATGAACTTCTATTTTGATAACTTATTTAAATGCTATAATTAATTGGTCGTTAAGTATTGTCGCTGAATTAGCAAAGTAAAAAATCTTAGAAATAAATATTAAAAGGAGAAAACTAGGAAAAAAATTTTAAGATAATTTAAGGATGAAATTATTTAAAACAAAGTTTAAAAAAATATCATTTAAAATAATTTCTTTAATTTTAGCTTGCAGTTACCAGG
This sequence comes from Trichonephila clavata, assembly GCA_019973975.1. Lineage (NCBI taxonomy): Eukaryota > Metazoa > Arthropoda > Arachnida > Araneae > Nephilidae > Trichonephila > Trichonephila clavata. Next base: position 20,199 of record BMAO01027112.1, read on the forward strand.
TTCAGATTTTTTGCACTACTTATTCAATAATTTTCATGCTGCAATAAAAAATAGAACTTTATATCAATTGTTGCTTATCATTTCTAATAAAACTTGCTTTTATCCAAAATAATAAAAAGCAATTAAGAAATATGATCGTAACTTGAAAGTGTAGCAAAATAATTACAAAAATTCTGAAAGCACTTTATCCATCATGATATTTGAAAAATGCTAGATCTTCTACCAGATGTATAAAAAAATAAGTCAGTTTCAATTTGTAAATGTGATTTACCGAATTGCTTTTACGACTTGTATATACAAGCTTCAATAAATACCCAGCAATGACACTTTTTTCCCTTAAAAATTTTTACCAAGCACTTAACTTTCGAAAGATTTGTAAATATTTCTAATGATTATTAAAAAAATCGTTGGATTCCTGAGAGAGAAGAGTTTTATTTTAGTAAAAAAACCAAAACTGTACAGTTTATTTCTGCCTTTGACATTCCTCAAGTTTGATTTAATGCCTTTGAAGTGGGGGGAAAATAAGATTTATTTAAGTCACAAGTTATTTTGGAGTTTAGTAAAAATAATTGATGAAGAAATTTTTATTTGGCAAGCTGTAAAAACCGAATTTTTTTTAAAAAAATACATAATTTTTTGCACTTTTTTTCCCCACATTTAAAAAAAAAATGATAAAAAAAAAACCTTCCACTCACTTTAGTTGATTGATGTATAGAACATTAAAATAACATTTAGAGTGGTTTCCAATCCATTTTACCTCTCTCCACAGATAAAAACTTTTTAAAAAAAGGGAATTCATTAATCATTTTGTTCAACGCTCTTACGATAAGTATACTAATTAGAATCTTCCTATTAATTAGAAGATCCATCTGGGTTTTACTAAAGAGGATTAGTTTCGGAGCAAATGCTGAGTTCTCTTGTGTTTGCTTTCGAAATTCTGAATATTTTTATTATTTATTACTGATTATTATTTACAACTCATTAAAGTTTTATTCAAGATTCTACATGTATCAATTATTAACTTATGCAATATTATACTTTTTTTAATATATGTTACTTTGTACGAGTATTTATGAAATTCATATTTGATTTGTAACTTCTTAAATAGCCCAGTGGCTGAGTGGTAGCACTTCCATGCCACCGGTCCAGGGTCCGGCAAGGTCGACTCAGACTTTCATCCCTTCAGTGAGTTGATAAATGAGTACCGAGCTTCCTTAGGAACTAAACACTAGGAGTTTCACGTCAAACTGACCACCTGACAGGAACATCTGTTCATGCACCTCAGTACCCAAAGTCATGAAAACTGAGATGGGCACAGTACCTTGGCCCTCATGGGCTGTTCCACCACTGAGTTTAGTTTTTTAGTTTAACTTCTTAAATAGTAAAACAAAACTCAATCTAATGAGCAAAATTAATATGACGTCATTGTCACATTACTCCAATCACGTGTGTTCAAACAATCAGTTCACCAATTCTTATGATGTTAAATATATAATATTTTTAGTATCACTATTTGGCGAGTGTGAAGAGTTCCTTATTTAGATGATTACTTTTGATGGTTGAGGGTTTCCTTGGATGGGATTGATGAGATAGTCCTGTGATTATTTAAATCTGTTTTATTTCACATCTTGAAATACATAAGCATATTAAACATAAAGCATGGCATGGACGACACAATATAGAACAAAGAAAACGAATGCACAATGAGCTGCAGCCGTCCACATGTTGAAGGCAGACAAATAACAGAAGAAAAAAGAGCGCGGATTCCAGAAATCTCAGTATTTATAGGCAGCTCAAATCACATGATCTGAGGGGGTGGAGTTCAAAATACTCTCGTTAGGTGGCTGGCTAACTTATTACCAAAACGTGGGTCGAGAAGGAATGGATCATAGGTAATTAAAAGTTATTAAGAATAAATTAATGGGGATTTCTACACACACACATATATATATATAATCAAAGAGAGCGATGTGTAAGTGTGTGTGTGCTTTTTACAAAAAAATTCTTTTTAAAAAAATTTATATTTGTCAACAATTACAACACACATAAGTAAGCAAAATGCCCTTGATTTGAAAATACTCGTATAATGTAAGATTTGGGAGCAAATACTTTTTAAAGTACTTTAATACAGGGTAAACACAAATGATGGATTTTGTGACGGGTGCTTACGCGTTTCACTAACCTTCTCTCATAATCTTTTAAATTGTATTTATTTTAACCAATCCCCGCTGAGAGCTGAAAGTGTGACTTATGCAAATAAGATAGTTTCGAGTTTAGCGAGTTCGAAAGAGATATAAAAGGGAGAAATGAAATGAAGAGAAGAGGATGACTACGTGTTTTAATAGAGGAGTAAACTACGTGATTGATTAAGAAGGTGATTCTAGGAGATTAGTTTAACTAAGTGAAGTTTGTTAGCGGAAGGAAGATTATTGAAAAAGATTCATTAATTCGGTTCGAGCGTAACTGAAGGTATCCAGGATTGAAGCCACTTCATAGATTCTACAAGTATTCAAGATTCCTTCTTAAAGAGATATCAGGTCTGTGATTTTTATAGATTAGATTTAAATGCGTAGTTTGATTGTATGCGTTATTCCTCCGTGGTATCAGTTAGTGTTCCGTCGTTCATAATTGAATTCTGATCTCACTCCACTATAATTTGTTGTTCTTAAAGTTTGATTAATATTTGTGTATTTCTATCATAAGGAATAATAAATACGTGATTTATTATTTGCGTAGTCATTAATTATGAATCCGACATATCCAAATGTAGATAATGTGCAAAGAGGAATTAATAACCATAGGGGTAGTGAGAGACTACGACAATTTGATTTTAAAAAGTCATGTTATCGAAACGACTGCACACATTACAATAAGTGATACAAGAATGTAATGAGAAATATACCAAGTTTTTTTTTCAATTACAAGTGTTTGATGTGTGACTCTTTTGTTACAGAACACGCCTAATCTGTAATCCAGTTCGATCCATTCATTTTGTAGTTCATAATTCTGCACAGATTCTTGTCGTAATCTTCTATTTGTTGCACCAATGATATGGCTTGAAATTTAATTATTTTTGCAAAATTTTCCATACGTTTTTCTGGAGCATTCCGAGTTTACAGGCAGCAACTCTCGTCGGCAAAAACTCTTTGTCATCGTCACCACGTTTAAATTGTTGTTGTTGTTGCTAATGCCACCTGTCTGACGTAGTCAGATCGAGACCCACGAAATTCATCATGGCATCGGGCTATATTGTACGCCTGTCGTTAGCCGTAGCTTTGAGCACCATGCAGGTGACAGTACGATTTGGCTCGATTCCACCCCAATTTTGAGGGAGAACATCCTGGTAGTGGTCAGGTTAGATTTTTAATCATAGCGACCTTGAATGTTCTGCAACCTGTTGATTATTGGTGGTGAAAGAACTTTATATGTTTCTCTTTACATTCATGTGTGTATCACTCATTGTAATACATGCAGTAGCTTCAATGGCCGCGGTAGCCAAGTGGTCAGAGTATCGTATCATGGCTAGCGTGTCATGAGAGCCCAGTATCACTGAAGACCCACCGTGTAGAGGAGCGATGCACGTTAAATCTGTCGAGAGCTCAAACGTCCTCCCATTAGTGTGGCGTGGTAGTTAGGAGAGGGGGGTGTCAGCTCAGGTGTCGTACGCGTCACTTGACCATGGTTCAAAATGATGAGGTCCGTCGCCAAAAGCCCTTGTGTAGCTGAACAACGCGACGTTAATATTCACTCACGCAGTAGTCACGATTTTCCAAAATCGGGTCCATCTTTTGTGCTGTATTTGAACTTCTTAACACAATTATCTCATTTGAAGTTTTATCTAAATTTTATGAGTAGAACAACATGTACAAGATATTCGAGTATAATGACGTTATGAATCACAATGAAGTTTGCTTCGGAATCCAAGATCGTAGAACTCTCTATAAATAAAAAAAAAAGGAAATTCAAAAATTTATCGAAGTACTAATTTAAAGCCAAAATTCTTGTTATTAAAAAAAAATGTTTATGCTGCATTTAGCAACTTTAAAAATTTCACTGAAGAAAGTGTGAAAAGATTCTTTGCACGCAAAATATTAAACGCTATCTTAACGTTGGGATTGAGATTCAGTGAAAATAGTGGGAAAGAAACTGAGGGGACTGAAATATATTTTCGTGTTAAAGGCAAAACAAGCAAGCACATATATTCAACAAAACTAGATTTATTAGAGCACATTGAATTCGCATAGATATGTATAACACATCACTCATTAAGTCCCGGGCCTAACTAATAAAACAACAACTTTTCTGCTAAATTGAATTTTATTTATCGAGATACTCCCCTTCAAGAGTGATACATGCACCCCAGTGCTGTTCTAATTTTTTAGTACCTTTTTCGTAGAACGATTTGTCTTTGCTCTCAAAATAGGCTTCTACTTCGTCAATCACTTCTTCATTTGAACCAAACCTCTTTCCCTGTAACATTCTTTTAAAATCTGCGAACAGCCAGTAGTCACTGTGGGTTAGATCTGGACTGTAAGGTGGGTGGGAAAGTAATTCGAAGCGAAATTCGTTCAATTTGACCATCGTTTTCGTGGACTTGTGGCACGGAGTCAGTTCACGGAGCCTTGGTGAAACAGTACTTTTTTCTTTTGCATTTGAGGACGTTTTTTCTTCATTTTTTCATTCATTTGATCCAATAACGCCATAACTATTAACTGTTTTGCCTTTCTTAAGGTAGTCAAAAAACAAAATTCCATGTGCATCCCGAAATACGGACTCCATAACCTTGCTAGCTGACGTTTGAGCTTTTGGTCGTTTTGGATGCCTTTCACTGGCTTCTGTCCTCTCAGCTGACGATCTTTTGGATTCAGGAGTGTAGTAACGGGTCCATGTTTCATCCATTGTCACATATTTACGTAAAAAATCCTGTTTATTTTGCTTAAACAGTTCCAAACAACGTTCTGAATCGTCTATGCGTTGTTGTTTTTGATCGGCAGTGAGCAAACGCGGCACCCACTTTGAACACAGCTTTCTCGTTAACAAATGATCATGCAAAATAGCAAATTCACTGCCTTCTAATATCTTTAAATTCTCTGCTCTCACGCAATTTCAATTTATGATCGGCTGAAACAATTTCATGCACTTTTTTAATGATTTCTGAAACAACTGCAGAATTTAGGTGACCTGAACGTTCAACGTCGTTTGTGTCTGTACGACCACGTTTTAAGTCAGCATACCATCTTTTAACAGTTGTTTGCGATGTAGCAGAGTCCAGTTAACATTTATCGAGCCATTGTTTTGCTTGAACAGTGTTTTTCCCCATCAGAAAGCAATGTTTGATTAGCACGAGAAATTCTTTTTCATCTATGGTTTCAAAACAGTTGCCACAAAAAAACCTCTCTAACTTTATAACTAAACAAGATGTTATCTCGAAATTTTGACACGTGCCGTTTGAAAGTTAGTACTACTAGGTTAGGCTTAGGAAAGTTAGAAGGTAGCGCCACTATATGTTAGGCCCGGGACTTATTGAGTGTTGTGTTATATGCGTGTAATTAATAAAAATGTATGAAATAAAAACATTCACAAGAATTTAATGAAATTTAATACAAAATTTTCAAGTTTTTTGGGGGGAAAAAACATTTATTGAGTTTTTAGAAAATAATCTGATATTTTTCTTAGCATCAAATTTTCAACAAATTGTTCTGTATCTCCCATTTTGTTATTCATTTCACCATTGGAGAATGTGCGTCTAAATAACTGCGCATACTTTTCATAACGTTCCTTATTTCGGATGATATCGGAAGAGAGGTGCTGCATTTCATTTTCATCGTTGGAATCCGCATCAATGATATTTTTCGAGCTTTGAACGAAGTCTCAAATATCTTTGTATGCCATAAAATTGGGGCTGTACACACATTATCATCAGCTACTGCAAGGAATTCTTCCGATAATACAATAGGACAGTCCAATTCGGCTGGTGTTTTACGTAATTTGTTCATTCCCCTAAGGAAAATGTTAAGCGATTTCGTTTTATGTTAAGGGCAAAAAATGCATGCAAATACGTAGCAGTTTGTCGGTACTGTTGTATTATTTCGTGTTGTCTAATATTTCTTCTTAAGCGTTTTCGCGTTGAACAAATTTCACTGTAGTTGCAGATAAATAAATTTCCCAATGCATACGTAATATTATGGTATAAATAACTTCTATTTTAGCATACATGTAAAGATATTCCCATGGTTGCTCAAATCCAGCTACGTATTGCATTTTTAAGTTGTTGTTTTTTTCAAATTGCCTGAAATTCTTTCGCGAAGAACAAGTCATCATTTTTTGCTGCAGCCAAAACTATAACTGTAGCTGTCATATATTGCTAAAATTATAACTAGAGAGCAATAGGTTTTACAGAGATTGAGAGAAGCTCTATCAAAGAGTTAAAAGTACTTATCATCTTAGTTTTTTCTTAGGCAAGTATTCACTATAGTTAGTTTCTGTAGCAAGTATTCACTATATTAAGTAGTTAATTTTTCACTAATTAATACTCAACTTTTAAAAAGATAATGACGCTATAAATATTTAACGGCCTAAAGTCAAACACGAACTCTGTTAAAATAATTCTTAAATTATGAAGTTGTATTAATATTAGTAAATTAAAGTAATATAATAATTCTAAATTGTCGAGTGAAAAATAGTATAAGAATAAATAAATCAAATAAATATATAATAAAGTAAGATCACTAAAACATTTATAAAAAAAAAGATACTGTGGGACAAAGTTGAAAAATTGAGTTGTACTCCATGCGCGTCTGAACGTGAATCATATCGTAGGAACTATAAATGTATTTATTTAATTGAAGTGTAATAGGATATCATATACTTTCAAAAAATTGATTTTCCAATTTTAGTTTTTAAAAAAATGTATATATTTCTGATTCTAAAAATGTATAACTTGAACTGACTTAAACAAATGTCCACGCCTCTTTGACACATTTAAAAAATAGTTCAACTTGTTGTTAACATACATAAATCCTTGATTTTTTTCCTTAGAAAGAAACAAAAATATTTTTGTTGATATAATGTCCAATTTCTTAAAGATAATTTACATATGAATAAAGGGAAAAAACTGAGTTTCTAAATTTAAAAGTTTTCTGGTTTTTTCAAAGAAGTATATATATATATATATATATATAATATATATATATATAATGAAGTTATTTCATTAAAAATTGGTGAACCATAATTTGTTTAATGTTTTATATATGTGTGTGAAATACTTTTTATATTAAAGAAATATTTTTAATAAATATAGTACCTAAAGTAAAATATATAGTACAAAATTATGTTGATGTTCAAAACAAAAGGGAAATAATTTTGAACTTAAAATTTATTTTCTAATTCTAGAGAATGATTAAAGTATCATTATTGGGCTAGCTAGCAAATATTAATCAAGTGTATAGTATCAAAAATCATTGTTTATATTTTTAGTTTTTCAATTTTTCTCAAAAGCATAATATTTTATCATTTAGGTGCACTTTTAAAAAAATTATTGTTCTATGAGGTTCCAAAGTTTTTATATTTCTATTCAGGGAGCGTGGGAGTAGAGTGAATCAAATCTTCTTCAAGGTAGCATCTATTTTTTAAAAATAGTTTTATGTAAGAAAAAGGTAAAAAAATAGAAATTTTCAAAATTGCAGTTCTATAATATTTTAAAGAAATTATACTTTTTTAATAAAACAATAGGTTCACTATATTTTGTGTATTGTGTTATATATGTGTGAGAAATATTTTGCATATTTAAGAGATATTTTTTAAATGGTACCTAAACATAAATACTTATTATATGAGATCTCAAAGATTTGTCCAACTTAAACTATAGAGAAGAAAAGAAAAACTTTTGAACTAAATAGTTACTTTTGTAAGCACTATATGAAGACTAAAATATAATTATCAAGCACACGAAAAAAATTTAACTCTATTGAAAATTTTAAAAGATATCTGTCACGAAACAAGGGATGGGAATTTCGGCCTTTTATTCTTTTGAGCATGTCCTGATATTCCCAATTGAATCGCAATGGATAACGAAAAAAAAAAAATTAATAAATAGGGATTACAATCTTTTAACAAATTTGATAAACATTTGTAACTTTGACAAATAGTTTACAAGCAACCAAAAAATAATGAAAGTCATTTTATAATACCACAAATTCCTCAGTGCGCTTCCAAAAATGTGGGTTTTTTTACATGAAAAAATATCTGATTAAAGATTTATTTGTTCATTCATTCACAGTTTTTTAAATATTTTTATAAATGATTCAAAATATAAAGTCCTTAATTATTAGTAAAGTACATAAAGCACAATGTTCGGATGCTACGAGATATTCGGTTTAAAATTCGTCTTTAAAATCGCCACATAATATTCATTAACAGTTTTCTTAAATATTTCAATTCCTTCTTAAGGTATCCGACCAGTTGCGACAGCTTTTTCTTTAAAAAAAATGGGGATTTTTTTGTTTTTAGATATTTTTTTTTAGTACATTTTAAGAAAAATATGCTAAAATTAAGAAGAGAAAAAGAAATTATTATAACTAAAGTGGGAAAAAATGGGTAAAACTTGACCAAAAATAACATAAACACGGCCCATTCTGTACCAAAGGTTTATAAACAAATTTTCAATTTTTCAATTTGGATGTGTTGCTATGTTATTCATTGTCGAAATGACCTTCAGGATAAGAGATATTTTTATTTTTACAAAAACTGGAGTACTTTATCTTAGTTATTATATGAAATTGCTTAAAAAAACAGTGATTCTATTCACATAAGTGACTGTACATTTTGAAATAAAACAGTGATTGATAAATCCGAAGGTTAAAACACTTCTACTATTACACAGATCATACAAAAAAAATTTCAATTAATTATTTTCAAAACATTTTGAGCAATCGCTGGCCCCTTTGGTTATTTTTTTAAAAAAACACATTTTGCGTAAAACGCGTTTAAAAGTGTGGCATCTTGCTTAAAGTAATGGCATCTGCTTTTACTAAAACACTCGTAGTTTTTGTTCTAGTGAACGGAAAAGGATAAACTTGGTATAAAGTTAATACAATGGTCCTATAAAATAAAATCATAAAAAATTTTTGGCAACATACCTTAAGGTATCCGACGACGCTCGGAAACGTGCTTTTGTAAGTGTACAAACGAATATTTGTTTAATATTTAGTGTCCTTTAGATTATAACAGGTATAAATTTTTTAAGAATATTATTACAATAAAAAAATATTTAAATGCAATATTTTGGCAATAAAAAGAACTTAGAATTACCTATTTTCAAAACATTCTCCTTTAAACAAAATAATAATATTTTGCTTATGTATAGCTAAGATTCCTCCAGAGAGCCTGAACTGGCAGTCTTTCTCATTATTTTCAGAGTTACTACCAATTGAAATAATTATCGCTATTTTTTAATTTTTAACATTCTGGTGTATTAAAATACGGATAAATCCCCTTCTAAGTTATATATTTCAAAAATCCTTGTTCGGGCTCTGTACAGAAATCAGACCTATATATAGGCAAAATATTATCACTATAGAAGCATTTTCTATAAAAAAGAGAATGTTTTGAAGATAGGTAATTATAAGTTCATCTTTTGCCAAAATATTGCATTTAAATAATTTTTAATTTTAATAATATTCTTATAAAACAATTTTATACGTGTATTCTAATCTATAAGTGACACTAAATATATTTTTTAAACAATAATCGTTTGTACGCTTTTGAAAAAGCACGGTTCCAAACCGTTCCTTAAGAAATTTAAAAATTGCTGAAAGATACGAACATTTATAATTGGCATAAATATTTTTACTATGCATTATACAATTCTATAATTATAATTTTTAGCATTAAAAAACCTGCATGGCTACATATTTATAACAATCTATCAACTATTCCTGATTTCATATAGCACTGTAAAGGTATTTTCGAAAGCAATTCTTCTAACTGCCAACTTCAGTTTCAAAAATAAGAAAAATATTTTAACCTTGCGTGAACGAATGAAACTAATGAGAAACTTTTAAACTATGTCTTTAAAATTCTACGAGGGCTGTTTTTTAAGTAAGGTCCATTTATTTTTAAAAAATAACGACGATATTTAGTTTTAAAAAACCTTTATCTTAGGATTGTACATACTTTTGCCTATTTTTCCACATAGTTGCCGATTTTATTAATGCACTTGTCATACCTTAAAACTACGTTTTGAAAACCCTCTTCAAAGAAGTCTACCTCCTGGTCGGACAGCTAAGAGTTCACGGCCGTTTTCACTTCTTCGTTGTCACTGAAGCGCTTCCCGCCAAAACTGTGTTTAAGGTACCGAAAAAGGGGAAAATCGCTGGGAGTAAAGTTGGGGTTGTATGGTGCATGCTCAGAAATCCTCCCAGCCAAAAGATTCGATTAAGTCCCGAGTTGTTCGAGAAGGACCTTGCGTTGTTGGGGAGGAACAAAACACCTTTTGACAGCATGCCGCGCCGTTTGTTTTGCAATGATCTTCGGAGTTTCCGTAGAGTTGCACAGTAGGCACAAGGCGGCAGACTTCTTTGAAGAGGGTTTTTAAAATGTAGTTTTAAGGTATGACAAGTGTATTAATAAAATCGGCAACTAAAGTATGTACAATCCTAAAATAAAGGTTTTTTGAAACAAAATATTGTTATTTTTTTTAAAAGCAAACGGACCTTACTTAAAAAACAGCCTTCGTATATCCCTATAGAAATATTTCGTAGAAATCACTCACCTACATTTAAGTCTTATGAATATTATAGTAAAAAAAATCTATTAAAAGTATTAGGTAAACGTAATATTTAAAGAATTTGAAATAAAAAGCTACCATGCTTTTTACTTCTTATGTACAGAGATCATTTGAAATTCATTCTCAATAATAAAAAAAAAACTAATGAACTAGCTTTTTAATATATAATTTTAACTCCTTAAAAACTTGGAAATAAACAAATAGTCAAATAAATAGCAATAAAACAAAAAATAAGTTAGTAATTGTTTAGAAGTTAAAGTATTATTATGAACTTTGCATAATTAGTGCTTAATTTTATCTTAAAATGGATTAAATTATTTAAATTTGATAATACTTTTTTGTTGTATTTATTTTATGAAAAAAACTAATATTCGCTAGCAACACCTTACATTATAATTCTTACAACTCCTTACATTATAATGGCATTTCAGTGAGAAGATATTGGAGATATAGCCAAATTGGCATCATTTTTAGCAACCAATTAGAGCGACTTGTCAGCCCTATGGATTCTTCTCGAAATTACAGGAGACGTTTGTGACATAAGCAGATTTTCGAGAAAGCAATTTAAGATAGCCGCGCAGATTTTAAATAGCGATCGCTTCCTGAAGCTGAGTTTAGTACTACTTAAGCTGTTGAAGTGTTCGATGTATTTGCTTACAACCGAACGGTTGCTTGCGGATAACTTTTATTATTACGTAACTATTTTTAGGCACTGATAGTTGTGTCTGAATACTGTAGAAGGTGTTAGAATCTTCTGGAAATTATTGTACGAGTTTTACTGTTGTTTAAATTGTATTCTAAGGATTTTTTTTTCATCAATAAATTGTGTCGCTCTTGAAGAACTGTTTTCTTCCTTAACATGAAGTCCAAGAACTCCGAATTACTCAACAATATTATAAAAATCTACAAGGCATTATTTATAATGAAATCGAAACAAATCGATATAAAAAAATTTTCAAGTAAAAGGAAAAAAAAAGATAATAATTATTAAAAAACATTTAAAAAAGTAGAATGAAACTTGATAAACTTTCTGGAAAAACTTTCATAAACGTATATTTGGTTTCTCAAGTTCTTGATCATTATTATGAAATTTTATCCACTTGTTATGATTGAGTTTATTCGGCTGATTTCAATCAGTTATTTTATTTCAAGTAATGAGCAACTTACAAAATATTAAATCATGTTTCTTGTTACCACAAAATAATGAACTTACTGTAACAAAATATATGTTATCTTGTTAATCCTTACTTTTATTACATAGCATTTTAAACTGAAGGTAAAATATTTCTAGAGTAAAAATCCCTTTACGTATTTTTCTTTATATATATATACAGTCGACTCTCGATAATTCGAAGTTTAAGGGACCCATGAAAAACTTCGAATTATCAAGAGGGTATTAAAAAACTCCCAACATACATGAACATAAATTTTTTTTCTAACACAATTAGACTTGAAACTATATAATAAAGCAACAATTGCACATATGTATAAAATTATTTGTTATACAGAAGTTAAAAATCCTGTATTAAAAGAATACATTTATGTATTTAAAAAAACTATTAAAAGAATATATACTGCACATATTAAATTTTTTGACGAAAAATCTGTTTATCTTATGACAATTAATCTAACTTTGTTAATGGATTTTTCTAGAATAAATGAAGCTTTAAAAATGTCCTCATCAGCTTGATTTCAAGGAAAGAATTGCATAGTTGTTTAGTGACACTTTAACTTCTGTCAGATTTATCGGAGTCAAATCTGACGGTCATCAAAGGGACTACGTTACAGGGGGGAGACAAGCAGAAACAATACAACACAAAATATGTAAAGTCCGACCTTTTGCTTCAGGACTCTACATGATAGTGAGTGTTTAAATTGTCGAAAGTTTTATAAGATCCCTTCGATCTATTCCCGGCAGCCACAGATTTTACTTCGAAATACTGAGTGTACCAAAACGTATAGTTTGAGGAGCTGAGCATCGACTTCGAATGAGCGAGAGGTTCGTATTATCAAAGATTTGAAGTCGACTGTATAGATATATATCTTTGACTGGTTTAGAGGGTTATCATTTTTGACCTGTACTGTCTTGTTATATTTCTATTTAATGCCTTGTTTTATTAAATGTATGATAACTTAGTATATGATTATTAATTACATATATTAGGGTAGATCGGAATTTTTTTTCAGAATTCCAAAATCTGTCTACGTGGAAAAGTTTTTCTGTGGCAGGGGTGGGTGAACTATTCCAGGGTACGGGTGTTCGAAAGTTTTAAAGGTGTTGCGGTCCACCCAGTGGCGTAGGTGTGGCCATTCTATATTAAAATTGTGTGTTTCCCTTTCTTAACACTTGTTTTTGACATTGTACCCCTCTTTTAAAAATGATATATTACTGTGACAAATTTTTACTAGACCGTGCAATTCAATGCAGCGAGCAAAGAACACAGGTGAACTGAAGAATCTAAAACCGACGTATGTACTTAGATTGTTTCGCTGCCGAGCCCTGCACTATCGTGAGACATGACATCAACACGAGAACCCAATCCCGGGGAAGCACGTGGAGTGGGATGATGCCTCAATAGCCAATCGCATGCTATAGAGGGAAGAGCTGATCACCAGTATTTGTTCTCCCCTTCAATTGGTGTTTGGGGGGGGATTAATTTATACGGCGGGTATCACAGTGATTGTTTTTCCCCTACAGCGGCAGTGAAGGATTTAAGCTTCCTCGTACGCTTCCAATGTAGGTATGTGTGTTATCTATGCATTCATAGAATCATTTGCTTAAGGTATCCAAATTCCCTAAAATTGTAAATTTTTCCAAAAATTGACCCAAAAAAATTTTATGATTTTATTTTAGTGGCCAACTTATTAGCTTTATAAAAATACCAAGTTTATCATTTTCCGTTCACTAGAACAAAAACTACAACTGTTTTAGTAAAAGCAGATGCCGTTACTTCAAGCAAGATGTCATACTTTAAAACGCGTTTGACTCGAAATATGATTTTTTGAAAATAATTAAACGGGGCCAGCGATTTCTAAAAAAGTTTTGAAGAATAATTAATTGAATTTTTTTTGTATGATCTGTGTAATAGTAGAAGTGTTTTAACCTTCAGATATATCAATCACTGTTTTATGACAAAATTTACAGTCCTTTCTGTAAATATAATCACTGCTTTTTTAAGCAATTTCACATAATAACTGGGATAAAGTGCTCTAGTTTTTGTAAAAAAGAAAATATCTTTTATCCTGAACGTCATTTCAAAATTGAATAATATAGCAACACATTAGATTGAAAAAAATTGAAAATTTGTTTATAAACCTTTAGTACAGAATGGACCGCGTTTATGCTATTTTTGGTCACTTTTTACCTATTTTTTCCCATTTTAGGAATAATAATTTCTTTTTCTCTTCTTAATTTTAGCACATTTTTCTTAAAATGCACTAAACAAATCTAAAAATAACAAAAAAAATCCCCATATCTCCTTTTTTTTTTAAAATAAAAGTTGTCGCAACTAGTCGGATACCTTAAAGCGAATTTGTTATTTTCTTAGAAATGGAATTTTTTCTATCAGAACTCTGGCGTGTGATCTTTCAAATTATTCGATTAAGAGAAAAAATAGACTTTGACACAAAATAAACATTCGTAGAACTGAGAGACATTCACTCAAACGCGCCGTTGAGATAGAGTGTCGCCGCCTAAAGTGTAGTCAAGTGTATTTCATGAAATACTTGTTTGGGCAGACGTGTCTGTTATACTACTGCAATGGATGAGCAAAATTCGATGTGTCTTCTATATTATCTGAGAGATAAATTTGAAGATATTACCCAATGAAATGCGAGCGGCGGAAAAGGAACGTTGTGTCTGAGCGCAGTTGAACAATTTTAGGGTTAAGAAGGATAAATATTGTCCTATCAAATGGCTAAGTTAAGGTTGAGAAAGATATAAAATATATCTATTGGACGTAGATCTTTTATCGCCATAAGAGCTATTTTAACGATCAAAAAGGCTCCTGAGTTCTGCAGTTTATAGAAATTTATTACTAGCTTAAAGTCCTAACTATACTCTCCTATACATATTCAATTTAAGTTGAATTTTTCTCATCACATTTGAAAATACATTTTTGCTTATGAATTGATTTATTTATGATCGCTTACTTGGTTTAGTTTAAAGCAGTGCTTCTCAAACTTCCAATGTTTGCGACCCAATATTCAATCATAATTTTCTTCGCACCCCCCTCCATAAAATAACAATGTATTGAATTCAATAATACTATACTTTGGTTCTAAAGCTACAATATGACTTAAACCTTTTAAGGTTGGTTGCGACAACTTTTTTTTTAAAAAAAAGGAGATATGAAAATTTTTTTTTTTTTGTTAAATTTAGATTTTTTTAGTGCATTTTAAGAAAATTTTGCTAAAATTAAGAAGAGAAAAAGGAATTATTATTACTAAAATGGGGAAAAATAGGTAGAAATTGACAAAAAATAGCCTAAACGCGGCCCATTCCTCCAAAGGTTTATAAACAAATTTTCAATTTTTTCAATCTAATGTGTTGCTATATTTTTCAATTTTGAAGTGACCTTCAGGATAAGAGATATTTTCTTTTTTACAAAAAATAGAGCACTTTTTATCTCGGTTACTATTGAAAATGCTTAAAAAGACAGTGATTCTATTCACATAAGGGACTGTAAATTTTGTAATAAAACAGTGATTGATACATCTGAAGGTTAAAACAATTCTAATATTATACAGAACTTACGAAAAAATTTCAGTTAATTATGTTCAAAACTTTATTAGCAATCGCTGACCCCGTTAGATTATTTTCAAAAAATCACATTTCGTGTAAAACGCGTTTAAAGTACGACATCTTGTCGTTTTTGTTCTAGTAAACGGAAAATGATGAACTTGGTATTTTTATAAAGCTAATAAGATGGCCCACAAAATAAAATCATAAAAAAATTTGTCAATTTTTGGCAAAATTCACAGTTTTAGGGTAAGTCGGATACCTTAAGGGCGTACAAATTATCATGATAAGCTTTGAATATGATTCTGTAAACGACAAGATGATGGGGCCACTGGAAATTATTAAACTTTTTTTATTAACTTAGTATTACTAATACAATTATAAAATACTTTGTACAATACTGATACATTTATAAGTGAATTGCATTTATCAGTGCAAATGTGTCTTTTATTTGTTTATTCCAGAATTTATTTTGTTTGTTTATTTCAGTAAATTAGTAATTTTCTTAAATGATCTTTAGTTTTCGATTTTTCAACATGTTCGCTCCCTCGTAGAGTTATCACGCCCCACAGTTTGAGAAACACTGGTTTAAAGAGTAGGTTTAATTTAAAGATTTTTTCTTAAATTTAAAGGAAGAAATATCAGCTCTAGGGAAGGGAGGTTTGCTACGATAGCCTGGTAGCTATGGTAACGACCTCGTGGTGGTTGTGCTCGATCCCTAGTGTCACTGAAGTACCGCCCTTCGGAAGGGCTGTCGAGGATTAAAGCCCTTTCGTAGTCATGGTGTGGTGATTCGATGAGGAGTGTGCCAGCTCAGGTGTCGTCCTCGTCTCTTGGCCATGGTTCGTAATTGCGAGGTCCATCACAAATAGCTCTCATGTTGCTTTACAGTGTGATGCTAATAATCCCTCACTCATTCTTGGGGGAGAGGGTAATTATTTTCAAAAAGGCAAATTTGATATTAATCTGATTATAAATTTCCCCTTATTAAATATAATATTTTTCTTAATTATAGAAAGTAAGAGGAAAATTTTCGATATAAATGTTAAGAGACTAACAGTTGTGAAATCGAAGATTTTAAAAATTCGACGATGTGCGTATTGTGTAATTCAGCGCCTCTCAATATTTGCGACCCAATTTTCAATCATAATTTTCATCGCCCTCCCCCTCCATAGAATAGTACTATTCAATAATAATATAATTCAATAATATTATAAGTGCCACCGACGTATATACACGTCTCGTTCAACCGGTGCGTTAAATGCCCTGGACGTATAGATACGTCTTTTCGAAGTACGAACTTTTCTGCTATCCATAAAATTATTCCGAAGGCTTTGGAATGCAATAAAAGGACCTTGCGAAAGATTTACTTATTTCAGAAATAGTCTTATTTATTCATTCCCTTCTAATACATCCCTTACGCGCACCTACGTGGTAAACGGTGACATTGGGAAGCGTCACTTTGAATCGGCAGTCAAGAGATTGATTACAAACCATACAAATTATCGAGATTAAGTGTTAAGTTTTGCATGTATTTTCATATATGACAATTCGATGGGGCAGCTGGTAATTATTAAACTTTCTCTTGACTTAGTATTGTTAAATTAATTATCAAATGCATTGTGCAGTACTGATACATTAATAAGTGTATTATATGAGTGCAAATATGTATTTTATATTTTATTACATCAAAATGTTTTTTTTTTGTTTTTTTTCAATAAATTAACAATTTTTAAATAACATTTTGTTTTTGACTTTTCAATATGCTCACGTCCTCTTCAAAGAAATATCACGCTTCCCAAGGGGCTTCCCCATAGCTTGAGAGATGCTGGTATAATTTACTACCTATTTACAAATAAAACTGGAACTGCCCGTTCTATGTAATTTTTTTTTCAAATGGGGCTGTGAATTGAAATTTGAAGACCAAGTACATTCCCCGGGAGCTGGTATCATTTTTTAGTATTGCACCCTATAGGTGGGTACCAATTTTCACAATGTAACTTTGACGCCTAGATGTAATTTAATTGTAATAGTTTTAATCTATGCTGGATAGGATTTAAAGTTTGCATAAAAGAGCAGAAAAAATTCCGGGTAATCCAAACTTTTCTTCCGCTTAGTGACAAAGGAAAAATTGTGAGTGATCATCTCAACCCTTCTTTTTAGGATGATTCTTTTTTGTGTTCAATTCATGATAAAATTCATGCTCTGGATTAAAGGGGAAATGTTTAAGAGAATCCTTGTTGACATAAAATAATTAAGAAACAGTATTAGGAAAATATCCATCAGGCAAATTTACATAGTCAGTATCTCAGTAAAAAATAAATAAAATAAACTGTGTGTCGCAGTCTGTGGACCACGGGTGTGAAAGGGTTCGAGTAAGAAACGCACATTGATCTAAAGTTAACTGCTTTTTATTCAGGCTTTAGCACTTATGAAAATTTATGAGAATTCACTTTGATAACTGAACCCGAGCAGCAATAAAAGTTATTAATCTCATTAGATGTATTTAAGCACTTTTCTTATTTGTTCTCTCCGACACTCTTGCTGCCCCCCTGCCGAATGGTCAGCAGTGAGGTTGGCCTTTCTATGAATCCTTCCCTTTGGAATTAATATTACGAAGTGCAACCACAAGTCGCTCACACTTTCCGCTTAGTTTCAACCTCTATGCTTCAACCATCACCTCGCCTACTCCACGAATAGCTTTTAAATAGGTTTGCATTGGCATAAAACCATGTACTCACTATGAAATCAACTAAAATCACAGTTAAAAAAAAAGTATTTTCCCCAAGAGGATTAGTAGATACCCGAATAGAGCCTGTTATATGTTTATCATTTTTATTCCTAATGATAATTAAAAATAGCCGACTGGGTGGCGTAGTTAGTTTGTCGCTGGCCTACTGCGCCCAAGGTTGCGGGTTCGACCCCGGCCCAAGTCGGTGGATTTTCATGATGCAGAAAATCGACAACAGCCATGTCGTATGATTATGCGGCACTTAAAAAATCCCTTGAAGTTCCTGTTTGGCGTGGGTGATGTCGGCAAAATTAAATTCCTATGTTCAGTTTCGCATCGTCAGAGCTCAGGTGCCTCCATCTGGGGAGAAAACTGGGCGTCAAAATTACTTGTGGCAATTGGTGTCGCCTATACGGTGCCGCACCTAAAAAGTGATACCAGATCCTGGGGAATGAACTAGGTTTGCAAAGGTAAAAAATACCAAAACGCAGCCCCATTGGGAAAAATTTTAAAAATAGTTATTATTATTATTATTATAATTTAATTTGCACCGTCGTCAGAATTTTCATCAAGTGCATCTTCTGATAGTGAACCGCCTTCTAACTGATCTAATCCCTCTCTTCTACATATTTCTACAAAAATAACATAAAACACACATGTGATACAAAAAAAAATTTCATCATTTATTAAAAGTGAAATAACTGAATAATGGTGCAAATTTCTGTCACATGGTTTTGTGAGAATTATTTGGATTAATCGATATAAGTTGAACAGAAAAACAAACTTTTTTCCACTCATCGTTTTGTTAATAAAAAAATCTCAGATTAGTAATGAAAAATGTTTCAAGAGACCGCTCGTTTCTTCCAACTACAACACACAGCGGAATGACAAGTTCAAACCCGCTGTAGGGATTGGGACATTTTTTTCCCGACAAATCTATTTGTTGTCACGCAATAGTCATGAAAAAAGTTGCCAGCAACAGCCAATTTACAATACACTCGTTTTGAGTACAATTCTTTGTTCAATAAATATTTTGATGGAATTTCCATTATCATACAAAGAAAGATTAAATCTTAAATATTATTGGAATTTCAAACTATATTTATGGTAAACGTTACATTTCAGTTTCTTTGACTTTTCTTTTTTTTTTTTATTTCTTAAACCATATCTTTTTTTATTGTTAAATAGTTAATGATTTAATCAATAACTGTGATTTTGGACATCTTTGTTTTTAAAATATAGTATTATCCGAGGAACTAGTTTGTATATATATATATATATAAGAAAAGCTACCTATTCACTCACTCATCTTGAAATCTCTGGGACTATTTAAACCTTCAGAATTGAAACTTGTCAAACATGTTTCTTTTGTTGAATAGAGCTTCGCTAAGAACGAATTTTGCGGAAATCGGCTCTCAAAGAAAACTACAGGGAAGTTATAGGGGGGGGGAGGAATTCCCTTTTTTGAACTTTTACACATACAGACTTGAAATTTGGTGAGCATGTTCCTTTTCCTGAGTAAAACCCGGCAAAGTGTGGGTTTGGTGGAAATTGACTCCTAAGAGGGTTCCAGGTTTATTATAGATTCCGTTTCTCAACCTGTACATCCACAGACTTAAAAATCGACAAACATCTTCCTTTTATTGAGTAGATATCCATATTTGCAGAAATCGATGACCAGGGGGGGGGTGATTACAAAGTGTTTGAGGAGATCGACAACAGGGGGGGGGGGAGTAAAAGAAAAATATACTTTTGTCTTAGAAACTCAAGTCATGTCCTTTTTAAATCGAGACGAGTAGTATAAGAATATTTTCAATACAACCGAAGGCTTAACGCTTGGACATAGATAACAATAATCTTAAAAGAATGTTGAGATTTACAATCTCTTTAAGGTACTTGCTACAATGCGACTACTTGCGACAATGTTTTTTTTTTTAAAATGGAGGTATGGGGATTTTGGGGGGGGGTAGATTTGTTTAATACATTTTAAGAAAAGTATGCTAAAATTAAGAAGATATAAAGAAATTATTTTTAGTAAAATGGGGAAAAATGGGTAAAAATTTATGAAAAATAGCATAAACGCGGCCCATTCTGTACCAAAAATTTATGAACAAATTTTCAATTTTTCGATTCTGATGTGTTAATATGTTATTCATTTTTGAAATGACCTTCAGTATAAAAGATATTTTAGTTTTTACAAGAACCAGAGCACTTTATCTTAGTTATTATACGAAATTGCTTAAAAAAACAGTGGTTATATTCACATAAAGGACTGTAAATTTTGTAATAAAACAGTGATTGATAAATCTGAAGGTTAAAACACTTCTACTATTATACAAAATATACACGAAAAGTTTCAGTTAATTATTTTCAAAACTTTTTTAGCAATCTCTGGCCCCGTTTGAGCCTTTTCAAAAAAACACATTTCGAGTCAAACGCGTTTTAAAGTTTGACATCTTGCTTAAAGTAATGGCATCTGCTTTTACTGAAACACTTTTAGTTTTTGTTCTAGAGTGCCGAAAATAATAAACTTGATCTTTTTATAAAGCTAATAAGATGGCCTATAAAATAAAATCATACAAAACATTTGTCAATTTTTGGCAAAATTCACAATTTTAGGGTAGTAGGATACCTAAAGTATCCAGTGTAGCTGGCCGGTAACAGGTAGTTAAGTATAAAATAAAATCATACAAAACATTTGTCAATTTTTGGCAAAATTCACAATTTTAGGGTAGTAGGATACCTAAAGTATCCAGTGTAGCTGGCCGGTACAGGTAGTTAAGTATAAAATAAAATCATACAAAACATTTGTCAATTTTGGCAAAATTCACAATTTTAGGGTAGTAGGATACCTAAAGTATCCAGTGTAGCTGGCCGGTAACAGGTAGTTAAGTATAAAATAAAATCATACAAAACATTTGTCAATTTTTGGCAAAATTCACAATTTTAGGGTAGTAGGATACTAAAGTATCCAGTGTAGCTGGCCGGTAACAGGTAGTTAAGTATAAAATAAAATCATACAAAACATTTTCAATTTTTGGCAAAATTCACAATTTTAGGGTAGTAGGATACCTAAAGTATCCAGTGTAGCTGGCCGGTAACAGGTAGTTAAGTATAAAATAAAATCATACAAAACATTTGTCAATTTTTGGCAAAATTCACAATTTTAGGGTAGTAGGATACCTAAAGTATCCAGTGTAGCTGGCCGGTAACAGGTAGTTAAGTATAAAATAAAATCATACAAAACATTTGTCAATTTTTGGCAAAATTCACAATTTTAGGGTAGTAGGATACCTAAAGTATCCAGTGTAGCTGGCCGGTAACAGGTAGTTAAGTATAAAATAAAATCATACAAAACATTTGTCAATTTTTGGCAAAATTCACAATTTTAGGGTAGTAGGATACCTAAAGTATCCAGTGTAGCTGGCCGGTAACAGGTAGTTAAGTATAAATAAAATCATACAAAACATTTGGCAATTTTTGGCAAAATTCACAATTTAGGGTAGTAGGATACCTAAAGTATCCAGTGTAGCTGGCCGGTAACAGGTAGTTAAGTATAAAATAAATCATACAAAACATTTGTCAATTTTTGGCAAAATTCACATTTTAGGGTAGTAGGATACCTAAAGTATCCAGTGTAGCTGGCCGGTAACAGGTAGTTAAGTATAAAATAAAATCATACAAAACATTTGTCAATTTTTGGCAAAATTCACAATTTTAGGGTAGTAGGATACCTAAAGTATCCAGTGTAGCTGGCCGGTAACAGTAGTTAAGTATAAAATAAAATCATACAAAACATTGTCAATTTTTAAAATTCACAATTTTAGGTAGTAGGATACCTAAAGTATCCAGTGTAGCTGGCGGTAACAGGTAGTTAAGTATAAAATAAAATCATACAAAACATTTGTCAATTTTTGGCAAATTCACAATTTTAGGGTAGTAGGATACCTAAAGTATCCAGTGTAGCTGGCCGGTAACAGGTAGTTAAGTATAAAATAAAATCATACAAAACATTTGTCAATTTTTGCAAAATTCACAATTTTAGGGTAGTAGGATACTAAAGTATCCAGTGTAGCTGGCCGGTAAAGGTAGTTAAGTATAAATAAAATATACAAACATTGTCAATTTTGGCAAATTCACAATTTTAGGTAGAGATACCTAAAGTATCAGTGAGTGGCCATACAGAAAATAAAAAAAAAAAAAAAAACATTGTCAATTTTTGGCAAAATCACAATTTTAGGGTAGTAGGATACCTAAAGTATCCAGTGTAGCTGGCCGGTAACAGGTAGTTAAGTATAAAATAAAATCATACAAAACATTTGTCAATTTTTGGCAAAATTCACAATTTTAGGGTAGTAGGATACCTAAAGTATCCAGTGTAGCTGGCCGGTAACAGGTAGTTAAGTATAAAATAAACGTAGGATGCATTAGAATGAATTAATATGCTCTCGTTTCTCTCTTTCAGCTACGCCGCTGCGGACGCCAGCTTCAGGTCAATGAAGGATCGCAACCTAGACCAAAGTGTTATCATCACGGGGGAAAGCGGAGCGGGAAAAACAGGTCTTTTCCTTTTCTCTCTCTCCAGGAGTTATTTTTAAGAAAATGTTATTATTTTACTCGAGACAATTATAAATATCTATTGATTGTATCTTTTATAACAACATTTAAATATTGAAAATTTTTAAAAAATTTTGACACATTTTTCATAGAATTGCTGTGAAAATTTTGAATTTTCTTATGATGTTTGATAGAATCAGCGAGCTAAACTTTAAATACTTGCTATTTTACTTATGGTTGAACTATAAAGATGTACCTATTGCATTAAAGTAAATGTATATTTAAGAGTTTATTCAGTTCAACTGTGCTAAAATTACAGTCGAGAAATATTTCAGAAATTATATCTACAATGTTTATCTATTTTAATATTTTGGGTTGATATTTGAAAAAATTGTCAGTTTAATATGTATGACATTTTTTATATGAAAGACATTTTTTATATGATGTGCATTAACTAATAAATACTTTATGGTCTCTGAAGTATCTCAAATGCATTGTCCTGCTGAAATTAACACTTACAATTGAAATATTGTAGTTTCAAAATAAATAACTCAGTTAAGGGGTAATGATATCATTTTTAATGACATTCAGAACAATACTTTAGACGTTACGATGTATTTATTAATTATGAGCTTATCAACAAGAAAACTTTTCCTTTTACGAAGAAATGGAGGAACATCTTATAATTTAAAAATAAATAATGTATTATTTAATTTGTGAATGATAGAGATTTTAACATGAAGAATATTTTTGCTGCACTAAATTCAAATAAGTAATTTAGTCCATAAACCGGACTCTTTCAAAATTCCATATCTTAGGAAGAATATGTTCCTAAATTTCTCTCAAAATTTATTTTCTTAAACTCTCAGCATCTAAGAGTAGTAGAATGGCAGAAAGCAGTAAATTTTACTGCCATCAAATGACAAGGATTGACAACCGAGTTGATGTTTATTTTTATAAATTTTCGTATCAAGCCACACTTGACGATCAGTTCAGTTTGTGATATTGAACCCTCCTTTACTATGCATGAGTAATATGTTGATACAAAGCAACGCGTGCACTATTGGTGACGGACCTCATACTTCTTCAAGAGACGACACGTGAACTGGTATTCCACTCTTTAAACATTCACGCCAATCCTAATCAGGATTTTGAACCTCGACAACCCTTCTACAAAGCAGTTCTTTAATGCTTCCAGAACTCATTCTCGTGACATAACGCCGATCATGAGTTCACGACCTATTGCGTGTGAAAGTTTTGTATTTGAAAGACTCGATCGTTAGTGAGCCTAATCCTTTCGCGCCTAACGGGACACATACGTCCCAAGCAAATTTCAAAAATTCTTTTGGGACATAAATGCTTCTCTGTCTAATTGGAGACTTTCCCACCAGTCCTGCCAATATTTTTGAAGGTATTTTCATTCACAGAACATAGATGACACTACCGTACATAATGCAATTCTCGCTTTTTTGAAGTCTTGTAGCAGTTCATACCATACTGTACAAACGTAAATAGAATAGTTTTGGAAAATATCACCTATTTTCGATTAAATTTTGATTGATCCATAAATCTAAGGCCAGATAAGTTACTCACGAAGCGGAATACTTCTAATAAACTGGTAAGGGGCATAGTTTTACTTTCGTTTTTATTATCGGGACATGTGTCCCTCTCGTCTTGGATAGTGGGAACACATTGTCCCAACAGTCCTATGTGATCATGATATGATGCTAAGTAATTGCCACGAAGCTAAATACGCAAAAGTAAATCGCACCATGAAAGAGGGAAGCAAAGAAGAATTTGAGTGCCCTGTGGCAATCGAATTCTAAACAAAATCATGGGAGGTGTAGACCTTGCAAACCAAATGTCATATGTCTATGAATTAGATCGAAAATCTCGCAAATGATGCAAAAAAGTATTTTTTCGCCTATTGATGAGCGCAGTGGTCAACTCATGGATTGCGTACTGCGAACTTAAACATTGAAAACACTACTTCTTGATTTCATTGTACCTCTTGCAGAAGCCTTGATGGCTCCCGGAAAGCTCAACGCACAGTATCAATGCCGTAGATGAACTGGACGTTCATCGAAAACATCACGAAGCTCACTCATTGTTGGTGACCATCTGCCAGTAACAACAAAAACACAACGAAATGTGCACAACAAAAGAAGGAATCACTCATTAAAACAATGTGCATGATGTGTAATGTCCCAGTGTGTATTGATTGTTTCAAACCATACAATTCATAATTAAATTTTTATGACTAGAAAATCATTGGTTTTTTTACAAAATTAATCACTGAAGACTACTGGGACATAAATGTCCCAGCAGTCAGGACTGATGGGAGATATATGTCCCGGTCCTAAATCAGTGTTTAAAATTTTCCTAGAAATATAACATCTTAGTTTTAGCATTCTAGTGGGCCTTACTCATAGTTTATGCTACCCAAATTGTTCTGTTGTAAGGAGAAAAAACTCGTCGCGAAAGGGTTAACTATTGGGATACTTATAGAGGCCTTTCTTGTCTGATTTTTATAAGTGATCCTTCTTCTCGTAACTCTGTTCAGGTTTTTTAACGACACTTAGCGACAAACATTCATTTAGCTTTTACAATATGGGACCAATTTTACTATTTAACCTAGTATTGATTATTCATTATCGGAATAATACAGATTAATATTCATTCTTTTTGGACCGTGCCTCTTTTTAATAACAAACAGCATCCTGTACTAGTACTCTCTCTGAGAAGGATTGGAGTAAATTTCTGAGAAGTGTAAAAATGTGGGTAATTACATAATAATCAAAGTTCTCAAATATCTCTCTCTATTTAAAAAAGTTTTTCGTGTTGTTCTAATAAATTTATTTATACGTGATGCATAGTTAATAAAAACAACTACATCTTTACAACAGAATTGAGCAAAACCACAGTTTGGACAAATTTACATTTATGATGTAGAGAGGTTTTGCATGAACGCGTAAAAATAGTTAAACGCGCGCGCGGGACGATGTATTGCAAATTTTGCAGCCAATAATGAATAAAAATCCATATGCACAGAAAAATATACAACTTTGTAGGAAATTAAAAATAAAAACCAGGGTCAAGAGTATAGTCTGTGCTTTTATATTAGCCCTAAAGATCACCCTAGAGTGTATAATGTACCGTTATGTAATGAATAAGCTGCTACCTTTTCGACAAAATAAGGTTCCATAAACAGAAAGATTGATGTTAGAGTTTATCCAAAGAGTGAATACGGCTTTCAATTTGTGAATTTTAACTCTCTTCAAATAGGTCCTTTTCTGAATTATGCATACAAAAAGTTTATCGTGTTGCTGTAATAAATTTACTTATACATAAGGTATAGTTAATAAAAAATGCCTCGTAAAATTTTGAATTTAAATCAACTGAGAAAAACATTTTGCGGAGAAAAAAAATGACAGAAATTTTTAAAGAAGAGATTAGTTGAAAATTTATTTGCGCGCGCGAACAGCTAGAAAAACTTCAAACCAGACGGTGAATAGAATCGCTACCGTATTGCCGACAGAAATGAAACGAAGCACATGGTTGCCAATTCAGTGGGTATGACACATGCGAAATCAGTGTTGCCAACTGGGTGACTTATCTAGAACGTTGGTATTGTTACAATAGTACATAATAAATTTATTACAGCATCACGAAAAACTTTTTTGGTGCATAGAGTGTAAAAAAAAGTCCTTTTAAAATATGAATTTTTTTAGAGATGAATTAGAACAAGATTATGTTAAAATATAATGACAGTGCGTAAGAAGAAGAAACTTGACACAGTATTTTAGTGATTTTGTTTTCTATCTTCACACCAGGACATGCTCTAATCACTATTTAAAAATATTCTAAGACCACAGAGTACTGATTTTGTTTTCTTTAACCTTTACTTAAATTTATCATATATATATTTGCATTATTCTTAAAATAATATTTATAATTTAAGTACAATTTTAAGACCGCCATCTACCGACAGTTTTAAATTCGTGAGTGTATTGTTTATCTTTGTGTCTGCTTTTAATAATTCATTTAATAATTCATTTTAATAATTTTTTCAAATCATTAAAAAGAGAGGGATTGTCAAAAATATCCCTTAAATTAAAATTTAAGCTGCTTTAACTAAAGCTATGTGTATATTACCTTAAGTGAATGAATGTTTATTAAAGTCTCACTTTTTTTAAAACAAAACAAAGACATTTGGCGATGGACCTCGTAGTTAGAATGCACTAAGGGAAGAGACATTGTAACAATATAAACACTTTTATTATGACTATCAGATCTCTTTCTAAATTCGACCTAATCTAGGAGAGCTGACCGATTAATTACTAATTTAAATATATATAAAATTAAATTCAATAATTGTGTCAGTTAGATCCGCAACAATTAACAACTAAATTGACCCCGTCGGTAGTCCTTTTTCTTCAACCCTAGTAGCTTCAATTATTATATCTCTAACTGTAGATTCCATATGACCACAATGCCAAACCCACTCTACTTTCCCTCTTTGCTTGACTTTAAATAACATCCCTCATTCACATAAATTGCGGCTCCTGTAAAGAAAGTGGTCATATAACGTCATTGATCGAATATTCTCCAGAGGGTTAGTAAGAAATGTGAATAGAACCCCATTTCAGACTTTATAGAAGAGTCTGTCATCCGGTATAGTGGTTAGCGACGCTGACTGCTGTACCGTAGGGCCTGGGATCGAGTTCCGGACATGGATGTTTGTAAATGTATAGTGTCTTTGCGGCATGGGGGTACTTTAAATAGCCATCGAGCCGCAAGTTCTCTCGTGAGGCTGTTGGAAGGTGAAGAGAGGTGGGAAAGGCCCTTGATTCTCCCCCAGGGTGTTTTTCCTCAAAATTGGGGTGGAACCGAGCTAAATCGTACTGTCACCCTGAATGGTGCTCAAGGCTACGGCCAACGAAAGGCGTACAGCTAGCCCCTTGCCATAATGAATTTTGTGCGCCTAAATCTGACGCAGTCGAGATCAAGTGGCATAAGAAACAACAACAGAAGAGTAATTAGTTATTTTTGTGATTATAAATTTGCACAATATTTCAATTATCTGCATTCCAATGAATTTCTTGATCTTCTTCGATTGCTGCCAGAATTTTCGTACAAATATTTATTTTCCTTCTGTTGATAAATGATCAATCTAAACATCTAATCCTCGAAAGAAGAGGCACTTGATAAAAATTGATAAAAAAAATGAAGTTTTAAACTTTTATTAGGAAAAAACTGCTACTCTTTCTGTTATTGTTTCAGTTTAAACTTTTGATGAAACTAAATGGTAAGTACTTAATCATTTCGATCTATGTTACTCGTATGCAATAAGCAAGTTTTTACTTTAAGTTGCTATTTAAGTGCAAATTTTAGCACATAAACGGAATATTTTTAAAAAATATACTTATTTTATAGCCTTAACATTTTTATCACTCAAACTAATACTATCCAAATAAATATTTTAATAAGACACATTGTTAAAAAATTATTCAAAAAAAATTGTTACTCAAATTCTTATCTTTTTAAAAATTTTCTTGTATTATTCCCCATATGAGTTTTAAAAAGAAATAATCAAAACGTTAAAAAAATATCTTTATAAAATACTAATAACAATCAAAAATATGTACACAAAAATTGTTGCTACTCAGACGCGAATGTTTTTTTTTAAAAAATCTATTTAATTTGGTAATTTTTAACATAAGAGATTTTTTTTTGGAAAATACTATATGATCCCATTAAATAATCAAAGTAAATGTTCGAAAGTGCTGAAAATAACAGCGAATTTACTGTAATCGTAGATTCTCTAAGAAATCATCAAAGAAAATTCCCAGAAGAAAAAAAACGTTATTTATACAGGCAAGCACTGTAGTCTGCATAATTACGCACAACAATAAAATGTTGGTTGTCTGAATTCCAATATTTGTTTCTGAAAATTCTGCAGAACTTTAAAATGTTACTATTTTTAGACAAATAATTAATTACGAAGAAAGACTCATAGAAGTTTGGGAATTTAAGAATTATGTAATAAAATACTCTTTCCTGTTTTGATTCGAGGAATTTTGAGTTATCAGATGTTTGAAAAATCAAAATGCGTACTGTAACGCACGGTATAGTTCCAAGACTGAAATGTAGGTGCCGCCATTACAGTATTGTCTTGGACCGGAAGTGTGACTGTACGAAACACTGTAGTATGGTCAGAGAGAGTTTGGATCTGGACAAGCGTGCGTTCCCTGTTTCGATGTCCAATCCTGGACTATGTAAACTTTACTTATTTTCACTTATTTTCTCTAAATGTTTGTCTTGTAATTGTCTAAGTGTCTGTTCTTTGTAACTGTGCTATCTTATGCCATTAAATATATTAATTTACCCCGAGATTCTATTAATTACTTTTGGTTACCCCAAGTAATGACGTAAGCGGCAGTTACAATTGGCGCCCAAACGTCGGCCCGACCCCGGCTCTCTCTCGCTTTTTTCTCCCCCAGCCTTAGGGGTGGAAGTGTTTGTCATCCCGACAATAAGAGGATTCGCACCCTGCGAATGAATATTTTCATCCAGAAAACCTGTTAACAGATAAGTGTTGTTTATTCTAAATAATCATGCTCTGTTATTGTGTGTGTGTATAAGATTATTATTATTATTCGTAGTATATATTTTGTGTTACAGGAAAACAACATAATTGAATTTAAAGTTGATATTCATTTGTCAGTTTTCCTCTTCTTTTGAAAACGAAATTTTAATTCTATCGGTTGATCTGATTAAAGCTAATTGAAGGTTAATTATTTATGAGTGCATATTTTCTACCTAATTAAGAATTTTATGCTAATAACACGTATATGGTTTTGTTATCAAGAAATTATTGCAATTCTTATAATAATTTTTTTTTCTGTTCTTTTTATGCCTAACATAAAAATAATTCTTTTTAAAGTATATGATTGATTACGAAGTATTACTATATAACATTTGAAACCTTGTATGTTATTAATAAAGTATTTACATTTCTGTTTTTATTTAAAATTTTTGGAAAATATTTTCAAGTACTTCTACTAAGTGTAAACAAGTTTGTACTATTGATAACTTCAGAGTGAAATGATTTAAATTATGAATGGTATTTCTATTTAAACTTATTTGAATTGTTTTTATTAATCCATTTCATGTTAACTGCTGATACTCCTTTTGATTAATAATGAATATTATATAAATATTATTATTTTGAGTTTGATGTACTAAATTAGAAGATAGTTGATATTGAAGAATTTGTTTTATATTAATATCATTAATATTGATTTGTAAATTAATTATCACATTTTGAAATTAGAGAATTTTATTGTCATTCAGCTAGTGTACATTATAGTATAGAGTATTTTTTTTTTATATGTAACAGAAATTTTACTATAATATTTCCAGATCTCAGAATTAATAGTTTTGAATGAACTTTAAATCATTAACTTTAATTGAACATTAATGAGCTAAATTTGAAATAGACTAAAAAACGACAAAAAATGGCTTTTTTGGGAAGGTCCAGAAAAGAGGATTTAAGGATGTTGGCAACAGAATTGGGCCTGGCTCCGTCGGACAATCTCAAAATTATTGAACTAAAAGATCTCATAACCAAAAGTGATAGATATGATGAGGAATTTGTCAAAGATGTGCTCAACGTCATTGTAGAAGAACGTACAACAACAGAAAAACAAAAAGTTATGGAACTGGAGGATAAACAGAAAGCTGTGTCTGTGGCCCAACAACAAGAAAGAGAATTCGAACTGGAAAAGTTGAGAATTCAACTTGAAATGCAGAAGCTGTCACAAGCACCTGTTGTAAGCCAACAGTTAGAAAACCCAAAGCTTGAGTTAAATAGAATTATTCCAAGATTCAACTCAAAGAAAGATGAAATGGGTCTATACTTGACAATTTTCGAACGTCAAGTGAAGTTCTTGAACATTCCTGAAAAAACTTGGACTGCATACCTGATTGGCTCATTGCCACCTGATATAGCTCAGCTCATCGCAAGAGAAGATGAAAATGATGCTCAAAACTATGAAATGGTAAAAGGAACGCTTCTCAAAAGATTTCGAAGTACAGGGGATAAGTTTAGGCAGTACTTCTCCCAACAGAAGAAAAACTCGGATGCAACATGGCGAGACTTTTATTTCGAATTGAATTCTTATTTTGAAGGTTGGATCAAAGAATTGAAGATAACCACGTTTGATCAACTTAAAAGTCTAATAGTTGCTGATCAAATAAAAAGAAAAACTCCAGCAAATATCAAAGAACACTTTCTGGATATTTGGGCTGATTTGAACGATCCTTTGGAATTGGCTGAGAAGTTGGACGCATATGACAGCCTAAGGCCTGTAATGAAAAATAATCCAAATCAGACTTTCAAGAAGAAAGAAGATTTCAGGAAACCCTTTCCAATAAAGAAAAGTCAACCTGTTGGAGGATACCATGATAACCACTCCCCAGGACCCTCTAGAACAGTGCCTAGATTCCCAAGTTCTAGAACTGAAGGATACTGTGTTACGGATGTGGGACTCCTAGAGTCGTCAAATCAAAGTGCCCTACCAGCACGAGAACAAATGAAATAGAAACAGAAGTGAACTGTATGACGTTATTTAACTTGAACTCAGACTTGTATCCCTCAAGTGTGATTGTTCTCAAAATTTTTGGTGAAAAGATTGCTGTATGTGCTGATACTGGTGCTTCCCATACCATTGCAGGTGAGAAGCTATTTAAATTCCTACAAGAGCACGGTATCACCTTTACGAACAAGGTGATTTCCTTTATGATGGCTGATGGAATTCGGCAGACCATTACAGCTCTGAGAACTGTCATCGACCTGTATATTGAAGGCAAAGTTATTCCAACAGAATTTCTAGTATTACCTGAAGCAAAAGGGAATAAGACTTTGTTAGGTCTGGATTTCCTCAATGCAGCTGGAATCGTTCTTGATGTCCAGGGTGGAAAATGGCATTTTTCCAAAAATCCTCGGAAACAGTACATATTCTTCAAGAAGACTTTAAAAGATTTGAACATCAGTGCGTTCGATCTTCGAGAGGATGAGGCTAAACATCTATGTCGAGAACAGGCAAGAAAACTCAATAAACTCCTGGACAAAAATGAGACATGCTTCCAACCAGGGGGAGAGCCCATACCATTTATCGAGCACCGTATTGACACGGGTGATCACCCCCAATAGCAACGTCTCCCTACAGGATGAATCCTATCAAGAAAGGGATTTTGAAGGAACAGATCGAAGAACTGCTGAAGCAAAATATAATTGAAGAATGCGAGTCTCCCTACGCCGCACCTGTGGTACTTGTTCCTAAACCAAATGGGAAAGTACGTCTCTGTGTCGACTACAGGAAGTTGAACTCTGTTACGAAAGTGGATACCTACCCCTTACCACGAATGGATGATCTATTGAATGAAGCTACACCGACATCCTACATGTCAACAATTGATTTGCAATCAGGCTACCATCAAGTAAAGGTTGCTGATGTTGACCAGGACAAAACTGCTTTCATTTGTCCTTTTGGAACTTACCGCTATTTACGTATGCCCTTCGGCCTACGGAATGCTCCGGCCACCTTTCAAAGATTAATTGACAAGTTTCGAAGTGGCTTGAAAAATGTTTTCGCACTTTCTTATCTAGATGACATCATTGTCCTTTCAGAAACATTTGACAAACATCTGGAAGATCTCGAAAAAGTTTTTGAAAGACTCTCTGTCTTTAAACTTCATGCAAACCGAGATAAATGTCGCTTTGCCTGTGACCGTGTGAAATATCTGGGATTCTGGATAACGAAGGATGGAATTGAAGCTGGCGAAGAGAAGATCTCTGCTATTCAAAAAATTCCAGCACCTACCAATGTGAAAGAAGTCCAATCTTTACTACAAACCTGCTCTTGGTTTCGTCGATATGTCCCTAACTTTGCTGACATAGCACGCCCACTTAGTAGCCTCACTAAGAAGAAAGTGGAGTGGCACTGTGGTCCTGAGCAACAAGAATCCTTTGAGACGTTGAAGATGCGCTTGATGACTTCTCCTATACTGAAACAAGCTGACGGATCAAACCTTTCACCATCCGCACCGACGCAAGTAATTATGCCTTGGGAGCAGTCCTTCTCCAAGGAAGTGGCGCCGATGAACATGTCATCGAATATGCAAGTCGTCTGATGATCCCAGCAGAGCGAAACTACTACACAACCGAGCGGGAAGCCTTGGCGTTAGTGTGGGCTTTAGAGAAGTTTAGAGGCTTCTTAGAAAATCAGCAAATCTTCCTCACGTCAGATCATCAACCTCTTAAATGGCTGTTAAGTATAAAGTCA
Source organism: Trichonephila clavata (assembly GCA_019973975.1). Taxonomy (NCBI): domain Eukaryota; kingdom Metazoa; phylum Arthropoda; class Arachnida; order Araneae; family Nephilidae; genus Trichonephila; species Trichonephila clavata. The sequence goes on from BMAO01027112.1 coordinate 53,363, forward strand.
CCTTCTGGCCGTCTGGCAAGATGGGCCTTGAAAATTCAATCCTTCAACCTGAAGATTGATTATACTCCAGGAAAAGCTAACGTAGTAGCTGACATGCTGTCAAGACCATCGTACACTGAAGGCGCAGCCTCTGATGTGTGTGCCATCACTGTTGACATGCCATCCAGGAAGTCCAGTGATATTCGAAAGGGACAGCTGGAGGACGGAGAACTGAGGAAAATTATTGACTGCTTTGACAGCATGGACAAAGATGAAAACTTTGCCAACTACACCGGTCGTGGATACTTAATGAACCAGCATATAGGTATTCACCTGAGAGTGAAGAAGAAGAAGCTCAACTTGTAGTTCCTACACAAGAACGAGAAAGAATCCTTCAAGAGTACCAAGATGCCCCGACAGCCGGTCACTATGGTGTAGAGAACACTTACAAAAAGATTGCATCCAGATATTATTTTCGAGGTATGAAAAAGTTCATCTCAGATTACATCAAGACTTGTCCTGAATGCAATCGCTATAAACCAACAAACCAAAAACCAGCAGGACTCTTGAGAACACCCGCCTACGCCCAAATGTTCGAGACGCTGGCCATCGATCTTTTTGGCCCTCTTCCGGAAACTCCCACTGGCAAGAAGTGGATCTTTATTGTTGAAGATACAAGTACCAAATGGGTTGAACTCTTTGCTCTTGCTGAAGCCACTGCTGAAAATTGTGCCAAAACACTAATTGAAGAAGTATTCCTAAGATATGGTCTTCCACGAAGACTAATAAGTGACAATGGGCCACAGTTCATAAGTGCTGTCATGCAGCTAACTTGTGACTTGCTAGATATTACGCAAGACCTCATCCCCGTCTACCACCCGCAAGCGAACCCATTGGAATGTGACTTGAAGCCTAGACTAGCGATTCTGGTGGGGGAGGAGCATTCGGCTAGGGAGGATAAGTTATCTCTAATTCGTTTCACAATGAATACTTCAGTATGCGACACTACAGGGCACACGGCTGCGTACTTACAATTTGGAAGACAGTTGAGAACATCGGACGATATCAGGCATGATATTAGACAAGTTATTGATAATGATAACTTTATACCGGAAATCACTCCGTACCTCAAAAGGTTTGCCAATTCCATCTTGGATGTCAAAGATAGAGTTGAGCAGAAATAGGATTATCAAAAGGAAAACTTCGATCGACGACGACGAAGAAAATATTATAAACCTGGTGACAAAGTTTGGGTGACCATTCATCCCATAAGCCGTAACAACAGGAGTAGGAAATTCATGCCCAAGAGAGAAGGTCCTTACCTCTTCCTCACCTTGAGATCACCAGCAACATATGAGATTGCCGACCCAGCCAACCCTAACCAAGTAATTGGAACTTATCATATTTCTGCCTTAAAGGACTACCAAGAGCCTGAAATGGAAAGGAACACTGGATTTGTGGCTCCTCTAAGGAAAAGAGGACGCCCAAAAAAAGAGTACCTCCTGTTTCCGAGCCGAGACGTCAACGGAACCAGAGTAACGCACGAACTGTAACGCACGGTATAGTTCCAAGACCGAAATGTAGGTGCCGCCATTACAGTATTGTCTTGGACCGGAAGTGTGACTGTACGAAACACTGTAGTACGGTCAGAGAGAGTTTGGATCTGGACAAGCGTGCGTTCCCTGTTTCGATGTCCAATCCTGGACTATGTAAACTTTACTTATTTTCACTTATTTTCTCTAAATGTTTGTCATGTAATTGTCTAAGTGTCTGTTCTTTGTAACTGTGCTATCTTATGCCATTAAATATATTAATTTACCCCGAGATTCTATTAATTACTTTTGGTTACTCCAAGTAATGACATAAGCGGCAGTTACAGTAGGAAGTAAAGTTTATAAAAAGATACCTATCTTACATCTCAATTCTATTACAATATAATTTGATTTAAAACTGTATATTGGATTTTTTGAAGTCAAACTATTACTATACGAGTAGTTTATTTTTAAAGCATATCTTATATATATATATATATATACAGGCCCGTATCCAGAAATTCGTTTCGGGGGGCGCTCAAGGACGAAAATCACTCAAAAATGACGTTTAATATTTTATTATTTTTTTGTGCAAGAAAAAGATGCAGTATAAGGTGTGCAATAAACATCTATTATAATTTTTGAAAGAAGTTTAAGCATTCTTTATGTTTAACAAAAAATACCTGCTAATAGCAAAATTCATATCAGTATTGATTTTTCTCCAGAACATACACCTTAAAAAAGAAATTTTCTTGATTTTTTTCTTTGCCAAGCGGTCGAGTACTTCCTCCGGATCAACAACAGTATCCCAGTGAATTGACATCACCGCTAGTGCGCTTAGCCTGTCGTGGCCCATCACACTACGAGGTAGAGTTTTTATCCTCTTCATTGTCGAAAACGATCTTTCGACTCTAGCCGTTGTGACTGGAAGAGTAGCCATAACCTTGAGAAGAAGATTCATCGCACGAGAAAAAATGTTCCGTCACAATATACTCCAACAGTTTCAAAATTTCGGTCGATGGATCAATTGATGATATTTTGGCACACCATAACTTGTACTCAGCTTGAACTGCGGACAATGGCATTTCATCTTGAAAATATGGACCTAATTTTTCCAGTTCATTTATTTTTTTCTCGCAAGTATATCTTGGCAGTAGCAGTTGGAAACTTGATAGAATATCTTCGTTCTTGATGAATCTGTCAGTCAAATTTTGTATCAAAGTATCGATACAAGGAATGAATGTAGTGACTCTGAAATACTCTTCATTCGATGTCGTTTGCGGATTTGCACTAGATTTCTGTCGTGATGTAACTCTGGGAGCTTGAAGTTCAGTGTCAAAAAGGTTTGCAGAAAATTTCGACGCCACTTGAAAAATTTCTGTGAAAGTGTCGTTAGCGGTTTCCCGCATTTGTCAGAGTGAACTCAATACTTCATTTGTATACTTCACAGCGGAAACTAAATCTGACGATTTATTTTGAAGGAAAATCGACAGTGGAAGGGTCAAGCTGAACAGTTTCTCACAAACAACAATGCTCACTAAAAATTCACTTTTTTGACTCGCTGAGTGAAGAGTCGATGCCTTTGAAGATATAGTCCACGTTCTTTGAGCGATTTCTTCTAAAGCCATGACAATGCATTCGAAGAGTTCTAAAAACACGATGATACTGTCGTGCCTTTCAATAAATCTTGTGTCACAAAGCCGGAGAAGTCGTTTCTTTTTACTGTCTGGAGCATGTTCTTGGATAGTTTCTTGAAAAATTTTGTTTGCATTCGAATGATTCCTGAACAAATTTACAACTTGACTAACACTCCAAGACAGTTGCGTATTGCTGGAACCGACATGACATTCGACAGAGTAAGGTTTAAACGGTGACTGGCACAATGAATGTATCTTGCCTTGGGACAATTTTCTCTAATTCTTGTTTGAACTCCACTTAAATGACCTGCCATATTTGCTGCCCCATCGTATCCTTGCCCAACACACTTGGTCATATCAAGATTGAGCTCATCACATCGCTGCAGAATAACGTTCGCCAGATTTTCAGAAGACTGATCGTTGATTGGGATGAATCCGACAAAATCTTCACGAAGAACAGGAGCTTGGAGATCTGGGATATCGACGTACCGGATACATAGTGATAACTGCTCGGTCCCTGAAATATCCATTGTTTCATCGCCAAGGAGACTAAAACATTCTGCATTTGAGATTCTGTCAATAACTTTTTCAGTGACAATGTCGGAACACGTCTGAATGACTTCATTTTGGATGATAGGACTCATATATAAGTAGCGTTTTTGGAGCTATTAAGTACATGTTTTTCTAAATTTTTATCACCAGACTCAATTCTGAACCACAAAAGAGCTCTAAACTTTCCATCTTTTTTTTCAGGTCGTGTCAAAGATAAGGCACCACTATCATGATCGCCTCTTAGAGGTAATTCTTGTTCTGCACAAGAAAGAATTGTGCGAATAATCGGTTCGATTGCAGCTCTATTTTCAGCTATCTCTTTGGTGCGTTGACTATCCAATTAGGATGCTATATCAAGCTGTTTTCCGCCTGATATCTTGAGGAATGAAGTGGCTTGCAGAACACACACTTTGTGATATTCTTTTTTCATGTGTTTTTGGAAAGATTCTTTAGCTTTTTTCCAGTCTCGAAAACCGACAGACACAAGTTTTCCTGGATTTTGATGACCCCCTTTTCCAACGCCTTCATGGAAAAATAACCAGCAAGGTTTACAATACACGCTGTCTTCACTCGCTGAGTATGCCAGCCAAGCAAAATCATTAGTAATCCACTTGGGTTGAAAACTCCTATTGTGTGATTTTTCTGTAGGGAATTTGTATGGTTCTTTTGGAAGTAGTTTGGTTGAAAGCACATTTTTTTTCGTAGTGTTATCGAGAGAATTTCTGTTCGTGTTCCCAATATCAAATCGATTTGCTTGCCACACAGGGTGAACGATTTCTTGAAAGCCGGTTGAAGTGACTATGTCTGATATGTTGTCATCGGAGTCCAAATGAGAGATTTTGTCCCCATCTGCAAAATAAAATTTTTATTCTATATAACCATTTATCATAATGTCAGATATTCGCTAAAGATGGTTTGAAATATACTGCTCACTTTCTTCGTCTATGCCTTCAACGCGAAAATTCGTTTTCGGTCCCGAGTTGACTTTGAAACTAAGGTTTCTTTGTTCATTACACTCACTATTGTTTGGAAAGTTTTCTGTAAAATATAAAAACGTGCATTTTTAGAAATTTACTAGTAAATATTTTCGCAAGAATCAAAACAATGTCGGTCAGTTAGAAAAATGCTGAAATTCAAATAAAATTGTAAATTTTATTTATTTTTACGAAATCAAAAAATCAAAAACAAAACGAAATCAAAAAATCAAAAACAAAACGAAATTAAACAATCAAAATTTATCAAAATCAAAGAATCAAAACAAAAAAAATCAAAACGAAATTGAATCAAAATCAATGAATCAAAACAAAATCAAACGAAAGCTACAATGAATTTAATTTCCCTGGAAATCGATCACAACATAACCTTGGAGTTGGCATTCAAAACGTCACTTTACTCACTATCAACATTTGCTGCATCATCCAAATTATATGCTTTCGGCTTCTTGAAAAACGATGTAATCGTTGGTTGACCTTGACGACGTTTCATATTTGGTCTTTCAAAAATCTCGAATGTTTGATAGAAAAAAATGCTTGGATTGTACACAAACCCACAACACTCACGTGCCACGTTTTTTTTTGGTTATGAATGGCGCAATCACGTGCCACGTGCAATTGGGATGCGAAATATTCCATCTCCATCTGGTGGCGCGTGAGCGAACTAAGCCGGAGTATCGAAAAATTCAAATTATTCGAAAGTAAATTACGATTTTCCATCGACAAAAAACTCAAATTTCAAAGAATAGAAAATTTTATACTGAAGACTTTTCAGTTAAAAATTTCAAATGGAAAATTTTTCGAATTTCGGGATTTCAGGGGGGGGGGCTGGATACGTGCCTGTATATATATATATATATATAATTGGTTTGTACTTACTGTGAAGGAAAATTGGTTTAACTGTTTTTCTTCAGTAAAAAAAATGTGATAGTTTCATGAAATCTTCAACAAATTAAAAAGGCTGGTTCATCTCACAAAAGTTTATTGGTCTCAGATATCTTCTTCCTTGTTTAGGTACTTAACGATATTTATTGTCTTTTAACAAAAATGTATGTGGAACGGAATACCTTTTTATTCTATAGTTTGGATGGCCGCGGTAGTCTAGTGTTTATGGCCACGTTCTTGTAACTGGTATGTCATGAGTTCTAGCCCTAGTTTCACTGAAGACCCTCCATGTAAAAGGGTTAACGTTAAATCTGTCGAAGCTCAATGTCCCATTAGCGTGATGTGGTAGTTAGGAGAGGGGGTTCCAGCTCAGGTACCATCCTGGACACTTGAAGGAAGTTCAAAATGACGAGGTTTGATTTATAGGGCGACGTTAACATGACTCTCCCTCACTGTCTCAGGTAACTGAATCTTTTGTTGTGTGCAATAATTAACGGCCCATCCGGTAGAGTGGTTAGTGTCTCTGACTGCCGGGACGTTGGGCCTGGGTTCAAAAACCGAGAAAGGCATGGATTTTTGTAAATATATAGTACTCTAAATAGCCGTCGAGTCACAAGTCCTCTCCTGTGGTGGGAGATCCCCTTACCACCTCTTAGGGTGTTCTCCCTCAAAAATGGGGGTGGAACTGAGCCAAACCATACCGTCATCTGTATGGTGGTCAAAGCTGCAGCTAATGGCAGGTGTAAAACTAGCCCCTAGCCCCGATGAATTTCATAGGCCCCGATCTGGTACTACTGATCAAGTGGCATTAGAAACTGTTTTGAAAAAAAGGTGTCATCCTGAAATGGAACGTGTTGTTACTATATAGTTTACGTAATACACAAATCTGTGCATATGTAATGAATAAAAAGGGGAAACGCGTCTCACTCATTCATCGCGAAATCTCTCGAACTATTAGACCTACAGACTTGAAATTTGGCAAGAGTGTTCCTTTTGTTGAGTAGTGGTTCGCTAAGAACGGATTTTTTTTTCCGGAAATCGAAACCTCAGTTGGCATAGTGGGGGAATTATGAACAAAAATTCCCATTTTTGAATTATTAGACCTACAGACCAGAAATTTGTCAGAGATCCACGAAGAACGAGTTTTAGGAAATCGAACCCCAAAGGCAGGGGCGGTCAAACTTTTCCAGGATACGAGCTACTTCTAATTTTTTCAAAGTGTTGCGGTCCACTCAATGGTGTACGTGTGGTGAGCCAAGAAAAAGGTCTAGAATATTTATTTTAACTCAATAATAATATGTATTTATCTATACTTAAATACAATAAGAAAAAGCTCACACTTTTAAGACCGTGTTTTTTAGCAAAACGCAAGACAAAAACAATATAATAATATACCCAAATATAATAATATCAATTGATGCCTTTATTATCACAGACAATTCAAAATACATTAAAAAATGAAACATTTCCATCTAAAGTTAGTTCTCGTAGTATAGTCAGTAAAGACTTAATTTGCATACTGTCAGCCAAACTTGAATAGTTCGGTACCATAATTACAAATTGCTAATCTTCATGTGGTCACTCCAAAATATCTTAGCGGGTACACCGGTCGATCATGATCGACTTAATGCCTACCTCTGCCCAAGGGTTTTCAGAAGATATGGGGGAGTAACACATTGAAAAAAATCCCAATTTTGAACAATTAAACTTAGAAACTGAAAGCTTGGTTCTGTTCACTCTGACATGTTTCTTCTGTTGATGTGATGTCCATTAAGAACAAGTTTTACTGAAATCGACTCCCAAGGGGTGTTTGCGTGGCATTCTAGATGTTTAAAAGAAAACCCCTGTTTTTTGCACTGCCAAGCCTATAAATTTAGCAAGTACATTTCTTTTATTCAGTAGAGATTCGCTAAAAATAGTTTTTGCAGGAATAGTTTTTACTCAGAAACCCTCTTATGGGTGGGGAGGAGATGAAAGATATACATTTTTGCCTTAGAAATTCCTATCTACTTTAAATTCAGAAGCGAGACGTATACGAACTTTTTACTGTAAAATCGAAAGATTAATTTGACTCAATATCTTAAAAACAATAAATATTTATATAATATTGTAAGACACCCCCACGAAACGGCAGTTAATGGCTACTCCTGTAGGCTCAAAGAAAAAACTTTAAAAAAATTAATGTTTTGTATCAAAAATTTAATTACATTAATCTCAATTCCCATATTGGTTTTTTCTGCGTATATATTATTTTACTATACTTTATTATAAATAAAAAAAAGTTCTGAGGAGTTTTCAAATTTTATCTCTAAAAATAGGTTTAGATAAATTTAAATGAACAAAACCTATTTCAAATGTTTCCGATTTGATTAATAGATTTTGTCTTTGCTCAGGAATAATGCACAATAAATCAGTTGCATTCTCTTAATTCTTTTTCATGTTCAATTGTAAAACGCATACGCAAAAAAACTTAAATATCGAAAAATATTTAATACGCATAAAAATCCATCCCTCAGAGACAATAAGTTACTCTGTATTTATTTATGTTTCTATAGCAATAGGATTTTTGTTCCCGGTGCCTCCAAGCTATCCTATCTAATAAGATAATTGCTTCTATACGTACAATTCCCGTCACTTCATAGAAATATCAGTGCTCAAATTGTTAGCATTTCTGCCTACCGATGTGGAATGTTGCTCGCTATTGGGACTTCAAGTAAAAACAAGAGATGTCACAGAAAACAAAGTTATAATCAAAGTAAAATGACAATGTTATCAAAACAAGTATTTCCAACATTTTTCTGGAATATGGACGATTGTTTTTAATTAGATATCGCATGAAGTTAAGAAATAACTGTAAGAAAAAGTTTTTTTTTTCTGTCTAATGTATATGTAAAATAACACATAGAACTTTTTGTTTGATTACATTATTATTCATTGTGGCTTTAATCACATCATTTTACCTGGAAAGATTATAAAGGTCAAAATTTATTCTGAACGTCGTTTAATTCTAGAATTTTGAGAGAGAGATTCTTCTCTTATTCCTCATCTCTTTCGCTTCTTCTTTCTCTGTCACTCTCCATGTGAATAAAGATAGTGTGTAAAGTTTTCTATTCCAGTTGTCCTAAAATGGTTTTTCTTCAGTTCATTTTGATCCTGAATCTTCAAAGACACTGCGCTATCTTTAACTATTTTTAATTATTCACTTAGCTAGTGTTTTAATTTAACTGCATCTACTCTCTTTTATATAGTTCTCAAAAAACTATCCGTAAACGAATTTTACAATTATTTACAATATCGTAACATTCACCGCATTTGACCAATTGGCTTTCAAGATTCCATCAAGTGACTGCAGAATATTCTAGAAGTTTTTTGTGTTTCTTTCAGTATAATGTGTAATAGTGAGGATCGAACATTTTTTTTCCAGAATTTAAAAAACTATCTATACAAAAAAGATGTTCTCTGGTATATAGAAGAAGGTAAGAATAAAATGAAATATAAATCACATTGTTGTAGTTTTTTTATTGTAGTAAGCGAATTAGCTTGTAGCCTAATTATGAATTCTTAATAGATTCTAATGTGGCTATTGTGTGTATATATGTATATATTCTTACTTATTACCATTTTATTATCTATCATTAGTTCAAATTAATACTTTTTCATTTATTTATTAGACATTTTTTATTTATGCTAATTTTTGTTTATTCAGGTTTATGTATTGTTTTTTTACTATTTGTCATACTATTTTATCTATTGGATAGTTAAGTCCAATTCATTCAATTTTTGTATATGTGTTTTTTGACTATCTAAAAACAGAGATAAGAATTCTTTAATTAATAATATTAAAGCTATTATAAATGATTTTGAATTAAACTTTAATATCAAGCAGATCAAATACTTCATATTTGGTCTTAATAAAAAGGAAATTGTACTGTTGGATGAAATTTGAAATAATGAGTGCTTTAAGGTGTGTCATGCAGTTCACATCATAAAAGACATTAATAATTTTTTATTTAATAAATTCAATATAAATGTCAATAAATCTAATAAACCTACTACAGAATACTGCACTTTATTATTCATGAATAATACATTTGATAAAGTTAATTTTTCTAGTGTTTTTAATAGACATTTGTCACTTTTTCCTGTTAGGAATGTAATAGTTAAAAAAGCTTTTAAATATAATAAAACGATGGGCAGATTTATCTTTAAATACAATAATAGCTCACCTTCTCTTGACATAGATGACTGTAAATGTAAGAACTATCATGAATTTATTGATAGCTATCACAAACATGTAGTAACAGGCAATTTAAATATAATCAAGGATGGAATTTTAAAAGATATCATGAGTAAAGGCACTAGTTTTAGATTAACAATTTCTAAAAACAATAATACTGTTAAAAATCAAATTAATAATGATATAAATAATTTCATTACTAAATCTGCAGTTAAATATGGTTTGCTTTTAGAGGCATTTGATGAATTTAAGTACAATATTTTAAAAGACCTGATGAAATTTAACTATTGTTCTAAACCAGTACTCACTTATAAAGATGTAAAACAGAAAATTTATGATTTACAAAAGAATTTTATCATTGTTTACATAGATAAAGTGCCTGGTAATTATGCTATTATCTGTAAGTATTTTTATAATGCTATGATTAATGAATATTTTTTAAACAATAAATCTTTCAATAAATTGGAATTGTCAGATAAAGAAATTACTAATCGAATCACTGCTATATACAGGAAATTGAATGTTTCCATTCATAAGATTAAGTTTCCATAGATATTTTTAACACCTAAATTTCATAAAAATCCTGTTAAATTTAGAACAGTAACAAATGGTTTTAAAACTTATATCACTGCTGCAGGTAAAATGCTGCACAATATTTTGCAAGAATTCATCAATAAGCAATGTAATAAAGCTATAATTAAAAATAGTAAAGAAATTATAGATTTTTTAAAGATAAAAATACTTATTCAGTTCATAGTTATGACTTTGAAGATCTTTTTAACTCTATTGATATCAATGATGTAATTAGGGTAATTTTAGATAATCATAGAAATTATAACCTTAATATTAATTTACAAAAATTTAGTACTCTAATAAATTTTATCCTAAAAGAAAACTACATTAATTTTAATGGTTCTCTGTACAAACAAACCAAAGGTTTGCCTCAAGGTGGCCCTGCTAGCAATAGTTTGGCTAATTTATATTTACACTTTTACGAAAATAATTATATTATTAATAATGATTATATATTTTTAGATACATAGATGACCTAATTATTTTTGGTAAAATAATAATTATAATCCCAATATCAATTTTTATCCGGGATATTTAAAGCTACTTAAATTAATAATAATCCTGTTAAAACTAATTACTTGGATGTATCATTATATATTAAGGACTATAAATTGCATAGCAATATTTATGATAAAAGAGATGATTTTAATTTTAACATTCTTAAAGTTCCTTCCTGGAATTCAAATTATCTATTTCAGTATATCGAAATATATTTTGAATTATATTTATCGTAACAGGTATTAGTTAGTGATAAATCTAATATATATTTAATCTTAATAACTTTATTAAACATTGTATAGAACGCAGTTACCCTCTTAAATTTATAAAAAGTTATTTAACAGTTAAATAAAAAAAAGTTTTTTCAGTTGTACAGTTTATAGATAGATGGCGCCTCTAGCTAAGTAATTTTGTAATAATATATTTTATTAAAAATTAATCGTTTATGTCTGGATGGTATTTTTTATTTTCTATAAATTTTTAAAATAAAATATAGAAATTTTAAAAGTATATATATATATATATATATATATATATAGTAATATTGCTACTTTATCAATACATCATAATTATATGCGTTACTGTTATTGTCCATAAGAGGCGAATATGTATTCACATGGTAAGTCTATTAGTTTGGCTTTGATTTTAAATATTTTAGTAATTATTAAAGGCTATAACATTATAGTATTACATTAATAGATTATGGTTTTATCTATAATATAGTTAAACTTCTCTAGAAATTTATTGCTTTCCCTATGGCCCAGAATACTGGCAAATTCAGGTGAAGGTTGGCTGGCCAGAAACTTTGTTTAAACCTGCATTCCTAGTTCTAAGGCTGGGAGTTTGCTTTTAGTATTTCTGTGGCTAAATCTTTTCTATTATGACGATAGTTATCTTAGGTATATAACTATTTTTAGTATATTTTTGAAATATATATACATATATATATATATATATATCATATTTCTTTATTTAAGTTTTTCTTTCGAGGGATTTAATTTAATTTATAATGGGTTCTTGACGCCTCTAAGACATCACGTATTAGGTTTAATCATTTTACTTTCCCAACTATAACGGAAAATATCCTTTTAACCACAATTTTATCCTCTCAAGCACTGCCCCACTGGCACATTTAAAAAATAAGGTAATGCAATTTCGCATCAATCATGATCTGTCCAATCATGCTATTGACTAATAGAAATCATATGGTTCTCAATGTTTCCGGTTGGGAGCTATAAAGCTGAGATGCCCGGGATGCAAAGGGACACTTTATGCAATTTTAGTTCTTGTGTGTTTTAGTTGCAATATTTGCTTTGTTACTTTATGAGTTAAAAGTAATGAAATGAGGAATATTAAAATCAGAAAACGTTTCAGCAATCCATTAAAAAACTACAACCAGATAAAGATAATAAACTAACCTGTTGATTCGAGTGAAACATCACACACGCACACAAGCAAGCACATGCACACTCACGCACGCACGCACATATAAGTATACTTGTTTGATGTGATATTGTATGCGTATATGTTGAGCTACCAAAAGCCAATATGCTTATCTTCTGTTTATGGGTGCAAAAAAGTTTTTTTTAATTTACAAAAATTAATATTCCACATATAATTTCTACGAAGTTACGTAAGTAAATAGGGATACTTTAGTAATTCCGATGAAAATATGTACCAGAAATTGATTCACTTCATATATGTATGAGTTAAAGCCTAAATGCGCTGTCTTGTTTGTAGATTCAATGTAGGATTGCAGCGCTTGTACTGAATTATGGCTTTTAGGATTGTAGTTTATTTTTATGTGACTTATTGGCTGTGATGAGAGATTTTTCAGTATTTTATAAATGAGCAACTCTGAAAACATTTAGTAAAATAATCCAGATTTATTACAGGATAGGTGTCACTCATTTTTAAATAAATTAAATTGAGCATGTAGTGGTTTTTCTGAATGCGGATTTTAACCTGTGATTATGACATTGCACAGTTAGCTATGTAAAATATCCATTAGTTATCCTTTTTATGCGTATAGGTTGCATACAAATTTAGCCTCGCATATGCCTTAGTGCTTAAATGAAAATATGTAATAAATACAAAATGATTACAATTTTAAAAAAACTTTTACATGAAGAAATTATTGATGAGATGCAATAGAAAAAATCACGCACCTAAATCTTTACATAAAGATTATTCATAAGCATTATGAGAGGACAGAACTTCTGTCAAAACCTCAACACATTTATAGCGTATTATTAAGGTTTCATTTATAATATGCTTTTACATAGAGAGCGAAAAATCAATTGAAAATTTTATCTGCTATTAAGATAACCATGTGCTTTGACATCTCTTTATGATCTTCTAATCACGCTTCTGCATATGATAATGTAGTTTTAGAGCCACAAGAACATTATTTATACTTATACATTACTTGAGTACCTTGCGGTTGTGGATGTTAACAATTTTAGAACTGATGGCCAAAGACACTAATAATTTCTTAATATTTTGAAACACGTCGTTATTTGTTAACCTAAATAATTTGACCAAAAAAGAATTAATAGAACTAATAGCATCAGTATTTTTTTAACGCGACGTGTACAGATGAATATCATTTGTACCAAATTAAACTTTCATCCGTTGCATAATTTTTGACAATTAAGTGAACAATTATTTGCATATATCTATGGCCCATTTAATTACAGTTTGAGTTATTATTTCTTTACTCTCACAATCCGAAATAGTCCTGATTTGGAGGAAATAAGTAAAAAAACAAATACTCAGGTTCAAGACGGAATGTCTCGAAGGATCATTACTATTTCTCAAGTTGTGTGTGTGGTTGGGGTGGGGGTAGGGAATGACTACTTGCTCACTTCCGATAAGATCAAAAACCTGATTCCGTGGGTTTAGTGAATCGTTTTCAGAATCATGATTGGATACTTTGTCAATGGAAGGGCTCCCTCTTGCACCATAAACCCACACATTCACACCTACTTGTCAATGGTAGATTCTGTAGTAATTTAATTAATAGGAAGGATAAATGAGCGAGTGAGAATTTATTAACATTGCCAAGTCTTCAAGAGGTTTATTGGCAATGGACCTTGTAATTTTGATCCATGAGAGAAATTGAATATAACATTAAAACTGGCATTCCTCTCAACTTCCACATATCACCAACGGGGCATGGATGAGAAAATAGAAATGTAGCTTATGAAACCAGGACTTATATCCGTCCTTCCGACATACGATTATTTTTTTCGTGTGGCTGTAAGTAAAACTATTTTAAGGGCTTTGTAATAAAAATGACCTTGACACTGTTTGCAAAGGATTTACTTATTTCCGAGAAAAATGTGCTTATTTGTGCCTCCCCCCATACACCGTATACGCACACCTATGTGAAAAACGGGAGCACCGGGAAAGATTCGCGTAACTTTTAATCAGCAGCTAAGAAGTTAAAACATACTGAATATATGTTATTAGAGATAAAATGGGCAAAAAGATAAAGGATTAATTCCTTAGATTGTTGAATTTTTGATCGTTAGTACACAAACAGCAAAACAAAATTTGTGTTGGATACAAATTAATTAGTGCAGGTAAGTTATTTGATTTTAATGTAAATGCTTGAAATCCGTCATAACTGCCCCCCCCCCCGTAGTTTTTATAATGGAAAACTTTGCGCTAAGACCAACATGATGCTCTTAAAGGAACACTGAGTTTTTATCAAAGAAAGAATGAATCCGTATCCATTTATGAATATGCCGTCAATTTTATTCATAAATAATATAAATACATTAGACATGCTACACCAAAATAAAAAAAAGCTGTAAAGACAGTTTTGAAACAATAAAACACTTCCTCGGAGGATGTTTTTTCCTTGTTCGAAAAATGTGTATGAGAATAGCCTTCGTTCCCATATAAAATTTTCCAATAATTTCTTCAAGAAAATACGCAAATCAGAACTTCCAATGTGTGTGATAAAGTATAATCTGTATTCTATACTAAAATGTACTTTCTGATCCTTCTCTACCTCGATTATGAAATCCCATTTAAATAATTCTTTACAAGTGAAAATATATGTGGAAAAGAAATCTACCAATCTAATACTCGGTCCAATGATCCTTGCAACTTATGAGATATATCTTGAATTCAAATTTTTAAAATCGAACATAACATCTGAAAAGTATGTGATAGTTGAGTTCGTGGTTTAAGCATGAAATAAAAATTTATATTAGGAAGAATGGCCTTATTTTTCAGGCTCAAGGGAACAATGGGGATGGAAAATTTTAACAAAAGCTTTTAAATCGGAGGTTATTCTCTTAGGATTAAACTATCCTAAACCCAGAGACATTAACTCTTGACATTTTCACCACCAGAATTAGCTATTATTCCTTTTCCTTATATGTCTTTCGGGTTTAATAAGTCTTATTCGAAGCAATTTCCTTTGTTGATTCTCATACTTATCAGATATAATCCGATTAGTTCCGACCTTTTACGAAAGTGTCGCTGTGATTCAGTTGTCCTATTTACATTATGAGGTATGGTATATTACCTCATAGATATTTGTCTGTCAATGTTCTTAAAAAATGAATAAAATTGATTTATTAAAGATACTAAAGAGATTTTCACTTCCAGTTTGTACAATACATTATCTAAATACACTATTTTTCATAACAAGTATTTTTACACCCGTAATAAAAAAAAATATCTGCTTTTAAGAGCTAGTAGAATCTCCTTGAGAAGCAATTGCAGCCACTACTATCCTGGGAATGCTTTCCAGAAGTCATTGCATGTTCCTTGACCCTCCCAGGGCGTTTTCTCTCTAAACAGGAGTGGAACCGAGCCAAATCGCACTACCACTCGCATTGTGCTCAAAGTTATGGCTAAAGACAGGAATAACAAACTACCCCTTTTCCTTGGTGGATTTCGTGGGTATTGATAACAACAACATTGCATGTTAGCTAGAGCTTGAAAAATACGGGTAAGTCCCTTCACTAATTTTGGATGGTTGTCGTATTCTTTAATTCGGCGATCCAACTCGTCTGAGAAGTTTTCGATTTGATTCACCTCTGCAGCAAGTTAAAGGCCATTCCATTTTATTAACCTCATTGGTATCGAATAAACTCATAAGGGACCATGTACACATGACAGCTAGATAGCTCGTTTCCACTGGTCTGCGGTCCACTGTCGACATGCGTTGTTCTATTTTAACCGAGAAACGCGGCTAGAATTGATTTTTAAAGGCTTTTGTGTTGTAGCACAACCTTGAAAAACAAGCAAATGAACTTCCGTACAGATGGTATTCAACGAGAACAAACACCTGGACACTTATTGAAACTTTTAGTGTATGTGTGTGTCATTGATTTCATGGATTTTTCCGAATTATGCTAGAAAAACACCAACAGTTTTTATCTCCAGTTTCAAAGTTCTATCGACTCTGAGCAGATTCCAACAATCAATGCTCTTGTCGTTTTCTGAGGCTCAAAAGCAGCCTCCAGTCAATTCTAAATGGAGGTTCATGGATTACAATATATTTGATCTCTCGCTGTTTAGAAAACAAGACTTAGATAAAGTTTACTTCCTCCAATGGTTACCCGCACATGCTGAAACTTCAGGCAATGAAAATGCGGATAAACTGGTGAAAAAAAGCTAGAATCTTAAAAAATGCAGCTTTGTCAATGTTACTTTATTAGACGCAAACGCTGTCACAAATTTCAAATTGAGAGAGAGAGCAGACAATTCCAGTAAAGCATCAAATCTGTAATATAATGGAAACCCCTTATAACAAAGACTATTGCTAGGCTAAGAACAGGTTATTACAGGGGAATGTAGCTTGATAGAGATGGTAGAAGAACTTATAGAAATTGTGATAATTGTTTAGATATAGAGCTAACACCTGCTCATATTCTTGACTAACTAGCTATTCTGCTGACCTTACAGAAATAGGGGTCATGTTTTCGTCAACAAACCTATATGTGGATAATATTGAACAGGACTGCCAGAACAGTAATCTGGGCCCATAGCGCTGTTTAGCTTGTCCCCGTCATAGATACATCATCCCTGTTCATCTTTTTTGAATTGCGTAGACCCACGGTCCATTTTGGGTGATTCAACTCGGTTGATTGGTCATTTATGTGGTACTAGATAATTAAAAAATTTTCGAAATCTGATAAGTCTGTACTTTACAGCCGATGTTGTTTTCGAGCCGTAAAGTATATAAAGCCCTAGGATATCGGAGTTTGCATAGATGTCAGAATACTTATTAGTATATGGTATATATGTAACAAAAAAAAAGTTATAACATCTATACAAAGAAATCTAAAACAGTACAAGTTTTTTTTTTATCCAATGAGGCTGCGGATTGGTATTTTTACCATTGCAGGCCTAGTACATCCCCAAGAGCTGGTATCACTGCTTAGTGCGGCGCCCTATAGGCGGATACCAATCGCCGCAGGTAATTTTGACGCCCAGTTTCCTACACAGAAGGAGGCACTTGAGCTCTGACGATAGGATTTTTGACGCTGCCGACTGGGTGGTGTGGTTGGTTTGTCGCTGGCCTTCTGCACCCAAAGTTTCGGGTTCTACCTCGGCACAAGTCGGTGGATTTTCGTGATGCAGAAAATCGACAGCGGCCATGTCGTATGATTATACGGCATGTAAAAGATCCTTAGAATGTTTGTTTGACTTGGGTGCTCTCGGCAAAATTAAATCCTGGTACAAATTCGCATCGTCAGAGTTCAGGTGCCTCCCTCTGTGGAGGAAAACTGGGCGCCAAAATTACCTGCGGTGATTGATATCCGCTTATTACTGGCGCCGCACTAAAGAGTGATAAAGAGACTTTTGGGGATGTATTATGTCTGCAATGTTAAAAATACCTATTCGTGCCTCATTGGATAAAAAAACGGTAAAAGTATCCATATGTAATGTTTAATAATTACGATCTCTTATGTTTTATTTTTAAAATTTCTTAAACGAAAGCTTCCCTAAAAGTCTTAACTGTGACGTTTTACATCCAAAAAGTTTATTTGCATCCTCTTTCAGAGAGAAACACGACATGTAAACCTAATTTTCATTTAAACAATTTCAATAGACTTTCAACTCTAAAATAAATGTGCTGAAATGAAATGAATGAAGCGTCATTAAGGCACATGTTTACACAGAAATCTCGTTCATTGTCAACGTAGGTGTAATTACTTTGAAATATGACCAATGCAATGATTGTCCTCACCGTACTCATTGTCTTCGCGAAATGCCCAGACCAATCATCGCTAACGCGGATCCAGTTATTAATAATTCCCATGATGAATACTTACGCGGTGTGAGAATACCAGTGACCATACCAGTAAAAAGACCATAAAAAGATAAAATTAAATTAAATCAACTGATTTGTGTCTCGAATCTAAATTTTGAATTATTAGAAAAAATATCTTTATAAATGTGATTTTTTTTCTATATTTCCTGTCTAATTTTTTGTTTTTGTGATGATCCATGTAAATGTTCTACTTTGAACCTTTAATTAAAAATTTAATTTTATTAAAGAAACGTTTTTTTATCTATTGATTTAAAAAGGGATAACAAGCTAGTCGGCATAGATCTTTTGTACTAAAAAAAATCGAACATTATTTTTTAATTGATGAAAAAAACTTATGATATTATCTGAAGACGCAGGAAAACAATCTGCGAATGCGGACTGCAAAAATGCGAGCCCCATTGCATTTTTTGTTTATACAGCACCTTTTCAATGAAAAAAAAAACGCGTAAATCATCTTATAGTATAATATTTTTTTTTTATTTTTTCATAATATGATATTTTTTATACGGCTTTTATGAATATGTGAAGTTGCTAATTACTTTGAAAGTTTCCCTCTAACTTTAATTTTTTTTTCTTTGAGCGTTATTCTTTTTTTATATACAATTTCATTTTCTCTTTTTGTCTGTTAAAAAAGATTATACATTCTTACTGCGTTTTCGCAAATGCGCAAATACCTTAAATATATATTGTTTTATTATTGCAATATCTCATTTTCTGGTATAGTTATAATGGCAATTTTTAACTGTACGCCACTTTCTTAGGTGGTTAGTTATCAATTGTTGTAAACGGTTTAAGGGAATTTGGTTAAAGAAAAAAAAACCATCTTTTATAATTAACCCTGGAATACTTTTCCTATTAAAATCTTTTTCTAAAAAGAATTATTGAATTTGCACAAAACTTAGATTTATTTATTGAAATGAAGGAATATTTATTTTTTTCATATTTTGCTTTATGTTAATATGCCTTTCAAAATTAGAATAGAAATACAATTATGACAAGACATACGCGCGCATATCTAACCTCTGTCATCTTACTGTTACTCTTTTTTTCATTCTTTTAAATTGGCAATTATATAATTAAAATTGTACTGAATTTTAAACCACTTTTCGAAATCAACAATTTGTTGATATTAATTCTTTGAATAATTTTCCATGAAGTTTATAAAAAAAGTATTTGATTTCTCGTTTTTTGAAAATTAAAAGCAGAACAAAACGTTATTTTTCAAGAACTGAATACTTATATAATTTAACTTGATAGTAAATCAATTTTACCCTTCCAGAAACTCAAATAAAAAAATTAATCAAAAGATTCGTCGTTCAGTGGATGTATGTGAATTCAATTGTTTAAAAATTTCAAAATCTGTTTAAAACATTTTTTTTTATTAACTCACTAACTAGGAGAAAAAAATATCTTCATATTTCGATAATTAAAACAGAAGAGAAAAATTAATCGCAGTTACGCAATTATGC
>BMAO01027113.1:0-18259 GCA_019973975.1 Trichonephila clavata
ATTATATATAAAAATGTTATGTTGGTTTGTGTACGCTTCCATAACTCAAAAAGTTCTGCATGGATTTATCTGAAATTTTGACACAACCTTGCATTTGACTCCGGTCAGGTTCTTATGTACTTTTTTTTCGAAATGCAATCTAAATTTTTTTAAATTTAACTATTTAAGTGATTTTTTGATGTTATGACGTCATACGATGTCACGACTCGCTCTGAATGCGAAAATTTAAGCTTTAAACATATTTTTTTCCGAATTATTACATATTTTTACTATACTTATTGGTTGTCATATTTTTCAATTTCTTTGTTCTTTGATACGTAATTGGGATTAATTTTCGAATAAATCATTTTTTTAAAAATTATTCTTTCAACCACTCAAATTTTGTTTTGTAGTTTTGGCAACATTCCGATAGCTAACGCGCGATAAACAATTTTTTAAGTTGTTGAAATACACAGGTTAGGTTTTCTGATATGAATTATTTTTTAACAAAATACTGATTACGGTTTGCTTGGTATAACTTATTAATTGACAGGGTTTTGAATTAGTAAGTTTTTTTTCTCTATTTTAAACATTCCGATAGCTAACGCGCGATAAACAATTTTTTATGTCATTGAAATACACAGGCTACGTTTTCTGATATAAATTATTTTTTAACAAAATACTGATTACGGTTTGCTTGGTATTACTTATTAATTGACGGGGTTTTAAATTAGTAAGTTTTTTTTCTCTATTTTAAACAATATTTTAAATTTCATTTGATGTTATTATTGAAATACAGGTTAGTTTTCCTGATATATAATTTCAGTCATCAAAATATTAAACCATACTTTTGTTTTCGATGACTTTTTAAAATTTAAATTTGTTATAACCTTCTTAGTAACTTCTTTCCATTAGTAATTTGTTAACGGAAAACTTGGAAGTTAGTACGGTTTGCTTGGTACTTGCAACAATCACCAACGTTCAAAATAACTCTCCAAGTTGGCAACCCTGATCTCCTATGTGTTGTATGAGTTGAATTGGCAATCATGTGCTTCATTTCATATAATGTCACCAATAGGTTCCATTTGCTTTTGTCAGGGACATAGCTACCGCTATATCAGCCATACCAATGATACAAGGCCCCCAAGTTACAGTGGCCCCAATCTGTGTTACTACAGTCTCACTAACACGTGCTCATATCTGAAAATTGCCTCCCCCGCAAAGGAATTTTGATACAGGGCTTACTCAGAGCTGTTTTGCAATTTTGTGTGTTTTTATTTTAACCTTTTTAAGTGTATATTGGCTTCAATACACAAAATTGCCTTGCAGAAAATAGAACTTAGTTCATCATACTGGACACAAGCAAAAGCAGTGTTGTAGTAATTACATATCAAAATGGCTCGAATACCTGTTGAGGAAGCAGGGGTTTGTAAGGTTGTAATTATTTTTGGTACTTATGTACTATCGCAACAATCACCAGCGTTCAAATAACTCGCCATATTGGCAATCCCAATTTTGTATGTGCTGAATTGGAAATCATGTGCTTCATTTCTTATAATGTCACCAATAGGTTGCGATAATACATACGTACCTTTAATTAGACTGGCCGCAACACACCAATTTGGCATGATTTCAAAATCATGCCAAAAACAAATAGCGTACCAATATGAAATTAATATTGTGGATATTATTTTAGCCTTTTTTTTATCTTTCTCTCCAGTAATCCTTAATCAATTGAATATATTTTACAATATATATTTTGTGTTTGTATGAAACTATTTATATTGATTTAATCATATTGATTCTTCTTTTATCTATATATATAAAAATGTTATTTTGGTTTGTGTACGCTTCCATAACTCAAAAAGTTCTGCATGGATTTATCTGAAATTTTGACACAACGTTGCATTTGACTCCGGTCAGGTTCTTATGTACTTTTTATTTTGAAATGCAATCTAAATTTTTTTAAATTTAATTTTTAAGTGATTTTTTGATGTTATGACGTCATACGATGTCACGACTCGCTCTGAATGCGAAAATTTAAGCTTTGAACATATTTTTTTCCCAATTATTACATATTTTTATTATACTTAAGTTCAAATTTTGTTTTGTAGTTTTGGCAACATTCTGATAGCTAACGCCTGATAAACAATTTTTTAAATTTCATTTGGTGTTATTATTGAAATACAGGTTAGGTTTTCTGATATATATTATTTTTTAACAGAAATCAAATTACGGTTTGCTTGGTACTTACTTATTAATTTTGACGGGATTTTAAATTAGTAAGTTTTTTTCTCTATTTTAAGCAATATTTTAAATTTTATTTAATGTTATTATTGAAATACAGGTTAGTTTTCCTGATATATAATTTCAGTCATCAAAATATTAAACCATACTTTTGTTTTCGATGACTTTTTAAAATTTAAATTTGTTATAACCTTCTTAGTAACTTCTTTCCATTAGTAATTTGTTAACAGAATACTCGAAGTTATTACAGTTTGCTTGGTACTTATTATTGCAACAATCACTAACGTTCAAAATAACTCTCCAAGTTGGCAACCCTGATCTCCCATGTGTAGTATGAGTTGAATTGGCAATTATGTGCTTCATTTCATATAATGTCGCCAATAGGTTCCGTTTGCTTTTGTCAAGGACATAGCTACCGCTGTATCTTCCGTACCAATGATACAAGGCCTCCAAGTTACAGTGGCCCCAATCTGTGTTACTACAGTCTCACTAACACGGTGCTCATATCTGAAAACTACCCCCCCCCCAAAGGAATTTTGATACAGGGCTTACTCAGAGCTGTTTTGCAATTTTGTATGTTTTTATTTTAACCTTTTTAAGTGTAGTCAATCGGACTCAGTACACAAAATTGCCTTGCAGAAAATAGAACTTAGGTCATCATACTGGACACACACACACACAAGTAAAAGCAATGTTGGTAGTAATTACATATCAAAATGGCTTGAATACCTGTTGAGGAAGCAGGGGTTTGTAAGATTGTAATTATTTTTGGGGTACTTGTGTACTATCGCAACAATCACCAGCGTTTAAATAACTCGCCAATTTGGCAACCCCAATTTCGCATGTGATATACACCTAAATTGGCAATCATGTGCTTCGTTTCATATGATATTGCCAATAGGTAACAATAATATTTAAGTACTTTATATTTTCACAAATTATGCTTTTGCATTGATAGTTTAGTTCTTTTTATGTCAGTTAACGTTAGAGTTGTATTTAATTTTTCAATTTATTTTAATGCTTGGGATATGTATTTTAGATATTCTTTTATATATAATGCTAAATTTAATTTGGTACTTATGTATTATCGCACAATCGTCAGCGTTCAAGATAACTCGCCACTTTGGCAATCCCAATTTTGTATGCGCTGAATTCGCAATCATGTGCTTCATTTCCTATAATGTCACCAATAGGTTGTGATAATACATAAGTATACCTTTAATTAGACTGGCCGCAACACACCAATTTGGCGTGATTTCAAAATCATGCCAAAAACAAATAGCGTACCAATATGAAATTAATATTGTGGATATTATTTTAGCCTTTTTTATAGACTATCCATTAAGAAAATTATGCCCAATATAAGATTCACAATTGGCTGGATGGACCAGCTCTTTCCCCCCCATTTAACCAGAGCCACAGCAACGCGTGGCAGGGTACAGCTAGTATATAATAAATTACATCGTCTACTTTTCCTTATTATTTATTAATTAATCATCCGCAATAGAAATAAAATGTATTTTTCGAGAGATTTTAGCTATTTATGAACAATTAATTTATAAAATAACTTTGAAATTGTTTATTTTTCACTTAAACTGTCTTTTAAATTAGTTATTTCATAGAATAACTAGGTAAAGTATGAAATTTTTTATTTATTATATACTTTAACTGACTTGTCTAATTATTTCACGAAATACCTAGTTATTCTACGAAACAACTGGATTATACACTTTAACGGTAACATATGCATAAAAAACATCAAAATATTTTTCTAATCAAGTTTTCTGGTTGTACAATGAGAGAAATTTATTAACATTTAGCAATGAAAAATGAAACATTAAAATATACTTATGAGTATAGGATAGATTGTCTAAGAAAGATTTTTAATTTTTTTAAATGTCTAATTAGTTAGAAAATAAAGCATATTTCAGAAACTAACATTCCGTAAATCACATTTATACACTCAAGAGATATGAATATTTTACAAAAATTATATATTCTTCATTCGTTTAACACTACTATATGAATGGTTTTTTTTTTTTTAAGACATGGTACTTAATTTCGGCTTGAAAATGTATAAACATCGTTAAAAGTTGTATTCTTTTCAGGTTTTTTTTTTTCACAACTCGGATAATATACAGACGGGTAAAATTGTATAACAGATTTGAGAGCCACTCATGGCCCCCATTGTTTCTTTATTCGTGGGTTTGATTCTTGAGATTATTAAACCTACCGTGTAGAGCAGGGGTTGTTGTTGCCGTCGTGTCCTTCCTGGAGGGTAGGAAAGAAAGTTGCCAGAGCCTGTGACAGGTTGGACTTCTACACGATAGACGGCGTTTAATCTGTGGGCATCTGGACTGTAAAACGGTCCTCAATCCCATATCGTGACAGTCTTTGTTGGAGACGACGTATAGTAGAATTTCACAGTCTGTGGAGAGATATGAAAGTTATTGGTTGTTGCGAGGGAATCCAGAGGCGTGGCTTAAAGTGACTACTTGATTTGAAGTTCACGGACGACACATGCGACACCACCTATTTCCACCTCCACAATTTTGGCATGGAACTGGAGGGGAGAGAAATATTCTCCATCCCCTCCACCCGTGGTTTTTGCTGTGACCGCCCACAGGACTTTCAGTTCCACTCATTTAACGAGCACGTACTCCGTGTGTACTCGAAGGGTGTTTGTTAGCATTCGGCATCGAACCCAGGCCACCGGTCTGAAGTCTGATGCTCTAACCACTAGGCTACCCACGGCCCCTAGAACAGAGTTACTCAACCTTTTTTTCCTGATGGGCTGTACACATATGGCAGATATATCACAAGGGCCACAACATGAAGATGAATGGGAAAAAGCATTATAAAATCAAGGCATTATTAAACACTCAAAATGCGGAAAATTGTTGAAAATATAAAAACTCATTTTTGGATTTTAATGCTATATTATCTATATCAAACAAACATTTAAAAAAATTCAGTTTTATGAATTTTTTACGGATTTATGGGATATTTTCGGTTTTCTTTCGCTTGTAACCAAGCTCCTAGTTTACATTTTACTGTCATATAAACAAAGCTGCCATGTCGTTTGATAATTTCATTTTTTTACAAGGTCTCTTATTTTTATTTCAAGTATTAATTTATCAAGTGCAGAATGGCAGCAAAGATGAGTTTTGTCTAAATTCCAAACTGAAATCAATATTATTTGTTTATAATTAAAACTCAATTTCACACCTAAAATAGTCATTTCTCCAGTTCAGATCTCTACTTCACTCTTATTTGTTATTACTAACCTTTACAGTTACAAATAGGGAAAAAAATCATCTATTCGTACCAGTAAGACATCGACAGCAAAATTGTTTGATCTGATTGCTGGATTGATAGAATTTCCCGCTACATTTCTAATACATTGATCTTAAATAATTGAATTTTGTACAATTTTTTGATCTTAAATAATTGAGACAAGTTAAGTTTGCGTTTTGAAAGTTATATAAAAGTTTATAGAAGGAAGGCAAATAAACTTTTGTAATATGTACACCACATAAATGTTATAATTATGTCGTATTAATAAATCTTTCTTTATTAAATATAATTCTCTAGGTGCACACTAATTTAATTAATTTAACTAATAAATTCTCTTTTTGATTTTAAAAATGGATTTTTCTTTAAATTCAAATTTCAAAAATAAATTTATCGGAACCACATGCCATTTAAGATATTAATGAAATATCTTTCTTCTGATGAAATATATTCAAATTGTTTTCCTTGATTTTTATGAATTTATTTGTACTTGGAGTGACTAATCGAAATTAAATATTTTAGACTGCGATGAAAAAATCTATACACACACACACACATGATTATTTTTTTAAAAGAATAAAGACTCAATAGTAAGAATTTATTTTTGTTGATGTTTCTGATCAAAATGTTCAACAAGATTGTTTTTCAAAATTTTCATATTTATTCTAAAGAAAAATCAATTTTTTTACTGTAGATAAACTGATAATAAAAATTAAGTAAACAGGTATGAAAAAAATTTTAATTTTTGTTCATGTATTAGTTTGTCAATAAAGAGCTAGCTAACATAGCACGGGAAATCTAAAAATCATTCAGAAATTATATATCAGAATCCTTAATGTTATTTAGTCAAACAAGCAATATAAAAAAAAATTAAGTCAATTCCTACATTGAATGGGTGAATAGAAAGTATTTTATTAACGATTGAAAATTTGAACAAGATACTTATATATTATATAAATATATATATAGGGAGAGAGAGAGTGAACTAAATAGTAGGAATTGAAAAACGAGCATGATTTGTCTGCATTGTAACAATGCACACCCGGTTTGGCTAATTTGGCTGAAAAACCTGTTTTCGACGTCAACTTTTGTCATTGTTTTAACAGTTACAGTGTTACAACAATGGAGACAAATATAAGTTGGCGTCGAAAAAAGGTAAGTAATGAATTAATATTTGAAAAAAACTGTGTGTGTCTGTGCATTAACATCAAGTGTCATCCACTACAAGTTTAAAAAAATTTATTTGAACCTGTGTGCGATTGGAGGAATAGAGAGTATTTTATTAACACAATTGTGAAAATTTAGGCAAGATATATAAATATGTATGTATATATATAGGGAGAGAGTGAGCTAATAGTAGGAATTGAAAAAATCCACCCGCTTTTGAAAGAAAGTCTCCTGTATATCGAGAACTGAGGGTGCACAGAAAGAGTCTGTTTATCTCTTTATCTATCCTGTATTTTTGTATCTCTTTCTCTCTCTCTCTCTCTCTCTAAATATATATATAACAATCTATGTCTCTCTCTTTATCTCTTTCTCTATCGCTGTCTCTATATCTATTTCTGTCTCTATCTTCATCTCTCTACTATACATAGCAGTAGTTGCTGTCTATCAGGAGAAACTGAGTTTAATTAATGTCATATTCTTAGACAATTTTTCATGTTTCCTTCTGTGTTTTTTGAGGGTTGTACTAAATACTTTCCAATTATTTTTTTTATTACTTCTTTTTCGTTTCCTTAAAATAAATTCCTCCGCAATAAAAAAAAATCTCAATTTAAAGCTGATATATTTTAAAATTATATTTTATGTTTTATGATAAGAATAAATCACTCGAAAGATGTGGTTATTTTGATATCTTGTAAAATTTACAGCTGAAGATGTGTACGTTTTTTTTTTCAATAATTATGACAAATCTTTTTTCGAATATGATTTTTGTTTCAACTGGATTTTTTGTCAGTGGAATGGAAACTTCTTGAATTTTACACTCATGTCCATAAATTAAGATAATTCAGAATCACACAGAAATTGAACTCTAAAATAAAAATTTCACCTGTAGAATTATCACACACATCTTGAAGAAAAATATGCAAATTACAGGAAACCACCAGATGGCGCGGATAGTACGTCACAATGACGAGAGTGTAAGAGAGGGGTATATAAGGAATGGTGGCAAAGAAAAAAAATTGTTCACAATCGCTTTAAAAGCCTTTCAGTGCAATAACCGCATAGTCATGGCACAAAGGAAGCATTTGGATAATTTTTTACGTGGTAGAGTTATCGGACGACTGGAATGGGGACGTGCCTAGCTGGAAGTATCCGAGGAACCTGGAATCGCCCAGAGTGTCATCTTCAGGCTTTAGCAACGATTCCAAGATGATGGTAATGTGAGTAGATGTTACAGCACAGGTCACCCCCGAGTTACAACGCCGAATGAGGACCGGTATTTGGCAGTTACTGCCAAAAGAAACAGACGGAGCACAGCATCAGACCTATCTCGTCAGCTCTCTTCAGCTACCGGTACGACAGTTTCAAGGCAGACCGTGTACAGACGTTTAGGGCACATTGGTCTACATGCTCGTAGGCCTGTCAGATGTGTTCCCCTTACCGCAACTCACTGCGATTAACCTGGAGTAGAGAGCATGCATTGTGGACACCGCAACAGTGGTCTTGTGTGATGTTTTCCGACGAGTCCAGGTTTAGTTTCCAGTCTGATTCTCGCCGGACTTTCATATGGAGAGCGCCAGGTACCCGTTACCACCAAGAGAACACCATTAAAGGACACCGTTACGGTGGTGCAGGATGGCTCGCTTGGGGAGGAATTATTCTTGGTTCCAGAACTGACTTGCATGTTCAGAGTGTAACGATGACAGGCCACATCTATCGGGATGTAATTCTGGAACAACATGTACGTTTGTTTCGGGGCGCCATGGGTGCTGAATTTCTGTTTACGGATGACAACGCCCGTCCTCACTGTGCAAACATTGAGACGAATGCCTTCAATCGGTGGATATCACCCGTATGGATTGGCCAGCATACTCACCGGACTTGAATCCAATAGAGCATGTGTGGGATATGCTTGGCCGATGAATTGCAGCCCATCAACCCCCTCCCACCTGTCTACTGGAACTTCGGAGGGCATTTCTTGATGAGTGGTGTAATATTCCACAAGATCAGATTGATAATTTGATACTCAGCATGCGTAGGCGTTGTAAGGCCTGTATTGCATCGTCCGGGAGACATACTCCGCATTAACCATCATACTAACCAAGTTATACTGTTTTATTGTAAATAGGTTCTTTTTTGAAATTTGCTCCAGGGAGTAAAAATCGCAATTTTCATTAATTATGTCAAACATATAGCATCTTTTTTGCTCTTTACCTTTTGTTTAATAAATAGACTTTACAAATAAGTCAAATTTGTTTTGCTTCTGTCTCTTTCTTTGCCTGAACTTCATTATCCTTAATTTATGGACATGAGTGTAAAAGTAATATCATTTTTAATTATAAGACATTTTAAATATGTTTTACGGTATAATGTGTGTGTCCTTTAAAACAGATCAAAAGAGTTTTTACGATCTTCAATTAAAATGAAATATTCTAATTTTTTATTCTAATTTTCGAGTGCTAGCTAAGGTGTTATTCTTGGCCCTGATTCAATAGTTAGTGCCACTAACGACTCTTGTATTCTAAATTGTAATCTTTTTCCAGCATATGTTTAAATTGCATACATAATTGTTAAAAAAAGCTATAAATTTCCCATTTCTAAAAAAGATTTGAAAACCAGAATGTACATCTGATTTAATTTTGCTTAAGAGATTAAAACTTTTAATAGCATGAAATTATAGAAATTTAAGTTAGAACATTTTGAATTAAGGAATTCGAAGAAATTAACCGTACAGTAAAAACTTTTTGCCATAAAAAAGCCTTCCATATTTATTTTCAGTAGTTAAATTTTAATTAAATTATATTAAAAGAATATGAGCTTATGTAATTCATTTTATTATGCATAAAAAAATATTATTTAAAAATGTAGTTTAAAAGTGACATTTAAATTTATTGAACGTTTTGAATTTTATAAAAAAGCATTCATTTGAAACATTTGAAAAAAATATCATCAAAACGCAGAGCTATTTAAAAAAACTATCAAATCAGGGTAAGAAAGACTACGAGGACGGAAAAAGAAACTGATTTGAATGAGTTTTGTCTGCAACGATTGATAACCCTCTATTGTAACTGTTGAATCCAGATCTTTACACATAATTTAAAAATTTTCTGCTTGTTGTGTCCCCTTTTAAAATAATTCTGATTCAAAAACAACTTTCAACCAAATCAAAAGAGTTTCAAAATGAAATCGTTCAGTTACCATGATATAGTTTTTAAAATCCTTGTTTCAGTTCAAAATTAAGTTAATTTAGTCATAGTTCAGGCTCTAACAGAGAAGAAACATTTCAAGTTTTGTCGCATATTTCTTTCATAAAATTTACAACGAAAAAAATGACAGTTTTTCCCATACTTTATAAGAATGATTGTTCGAAAATACTTGAAATTTAGGCCATGATGGAAGGAAGTAGAAAAAACAGATAATATTTTTAAAAAATCTTTTGTAGTTAGTTCCAAATATGATTAAATTGCATAGTCACGTTTCTAAACGTAGGGAACGACTTCCTTTTAATCCTACAGATGGCAGCACGACAGAAACCTGTAATATGGCTGAGAAAGAAATTTTCAAATAAGACGCTTTCAGAGCAAAATATTTTTCCTTACTGATATTTAAAAATAAGTGCATTTTCCTTCTCGGTTTATTACCTTCAACAGAAAATTTCAATTAAATTTGATAAGAACACGTATTTTTTTTTTCAGCAGATAAAAAAAAATCGTTTAACAGTTATTTACAAAATTATGCGGTTGCATTATACGCCATTAAAGAAAGCTAAATGAAAAATTATAAACTGGAACAAAAAAATTAGGTTTTTTGAAGTATGACTTCCTGCTATAGCTATAGAAATTTCACAACGTAATTTCAATGTGGAAATCTATGTATGAGTCTGTGGCTGCTGGTTCCATTCCCCCAACACAGCTTTCAGGTCGTGCATAATTCTAGCAGGTTGATAAAGAGTTATAATTGTTCGTTTAAGAACATCTTTTTTTAAAAAAAAAAAATATTCGAAAATGGCACAATGAAACAAATTTTATTTTTCACCTTTTGACCAAAAATTTCTTCTTTATCTCCATCTTCGTCTACTTATGCTACATGCTTCTCGTAAATAAAGCGCGGCAGCCACATATCGTCTCAGAAAATTGAACTGACAAAAATTATCTCCAAATTGAAAGCACTCTTTGGAACATTCGAGGAGAAGTTCTTTCTCGTGATCTCACGAATCAATCCACTCTATAATTTATCAAAAGGCAATTGCAAAATCTTTTTGCTCAAGATCCCAATCAATTAATATAAAATCTGCCCGCTTACAACTCGGCAATTGCTTCTCAAAAAAGACCTAGATCTCTCCTTGTCCATCAATTTAAAAACTTTCCAAGATCTCGAAAAGGCACTATCAATTTATAAAATATAGAGATTTGTCAAAACTTTTTTTTTGTTTTTAAGTTTTATTTCAAAATTTTAAAATCATTTTTCAAAATTTCATTGATATTTTTTTATACAATTGTTAATTTCTCTCCTTTGCAGTTATCGTTTCTTGACAAATTCCAATTTTTTTCCCTGGCACCTGCTTAGCTTTGATAGTTGTCCCTCTCTAGATTTATTTGCATCGTCTTTAATCAAAATTATTTTTGGTTTCGCTATCAGATTGTTTCAGATCCCATTCCCACCCATCTGGAACTTATGATTTATTTTTCCAGACATTCTTAATTTCTTTTGGAAATATTTTTAAGGTATTTGAGCAAATGGCTTCTAATATTTAATTTTACACAATTTTCCTTTTACCTTTCTCCCTAATAATCAACTTTTGTTCTAAATCGAACATTTATCTGGCTGCTTGTTTTCCACTCCCAATTCGATTATAGAGGATTTTCTTTTATTTAAATGTCCGAAAACGGACGCTCACCAAATAAGAATCCTCTTTTACGACGGGAACTCTGTAATTTGACCAAATATGGCTCTTTATCTAATAAAATCAAAAAACTATATCTGTCATACATAAACACAAAATAACTATCGTATTTTCTCGATTCTAAGCCACACTCTTTTTTCCACCGTGACTAAACTCAGTGGCGCAACAGCCCATGAAGGCCAAGGCCTACTGTACCCATATCAGTGCTCGGGACCTTGGGCCCTGAGGTGCATGAACAGAAGTTCCGGTCAGGTGGTCAGTCTGACGCAAAACCTTCAATGCTTGGGTCCCAAGAAAGCTTGGTACTCATTTATCGACCGACTGAAGGGATGAACGGCTGAGTCGACCTTGCCCAGCCCGGGATTTGAACTCCGGACCTGTGGCGTGGAAGCACGTTTCCAATGTTAAAGTTACTAAAAATCGGGTGCGGCTTAGAAACTATGGAAAAAATTCGTTGGATTCAGCAATTGGAGTAATTACAGGTTTCTGTATGTATTTAAAAGCTTATAATACTGGTAAAATAACTAACTATTGACTTCTTATTTGTTCTCATTTTTAATTTATTTTAATTTCGTAAAATTAGATATCGATAAACCATTTTAAACTATTTTTTATTTTCACAAAAACTAGTTGAGAATTTGGAGTGCAGCTTAAATTCGAACACAAATACGGTATTTTACATATCAGATGAAAAGAGAGAAACTATCGACATCTTCGGTTTGGTATAAAACATTGATCGAAAAAAAAGTCAATAATACAATTTAAAACATTATTTCCAGTACAGATAACTATTTTTCAGTTTGATTAACTCTCCACGTGAGAAATCGTACTCTAAATACTCATTTAAGCATTGTCAGTAAAATAGATTTTATTTATAAAATCTCATAATAGATGGCAGCACGAAAGATAATTTCGCATACAAATACAGTCGACTCTCGATAATTCGAAGTTGAAGGGACCAAAGAAAAACTTCGAATAATCAAGAAGGTAGGAAAAAACTCCCAAAATACACGAAGAGAAATTTTTTTCTAACACATTTAACTTAGAAACCACGTAATAACACAACAATATTGTACATAAAAAATTAGTTTAAAATATTTTTAAAAAGTACATATTAAATACAGTATAAATATTAGACAGAAATTAAAAGTCCTGGGGCCGTGGGTAGCCTAGTGGTTAGAGCATCGGACTCCAGACCACAAGACCTGGATTCTATTCCCGATGCCACCGAATACACACGGAGTACGTGCTCGTTAAATCAGTGGGTCCGAAAGTCTTGTGGGCGGTCGCAGCAAAAACCACGAGTGCAGGGGGCTGGAGAATATTTCCCTCCCCTTTCCCCCATGCTAAAATTGTGGAGGTGAAGATAGGTGGGGTTGCCATCTATCGTTAAGAAGTCCAACCTGTGTCTCACAGGCAATGGCAACTTTCATTGCTTCCCCCCCTGCGGGAAGGACACGACACAACAACAAAAGTCCTGTATTAAAAAGATACATTTATATATTAAAACAATACATACTGTAGGGGAGACCGGGGCAAGATGACTATGTAAAAAAATTTTTGTTGTTTATTAATTTATTTTTAAGGATAGTAAAATTTTACATGAGCTGTTAGAGTTGTCCTTTGTAGTATTAAAATATATCTTCATTTAATTTTTCAAATAAAAGAAGTAGAGGATATTTTATTTCATAACCTTAACAAATCGTCATCTTGCCCCAGTACTGAGGTCTCCCCTACATAATAATTATTATTATTTTTTTTTTTTGACGAAAATGTCTGTCCCCCTTCCCCCCTCCCCCACCCCTATCAGTTTTATGGCATTTAATCTAATTCTGTCAATAGATTTTTCTGGAATAAATGAAGCTTGAAAAACGCCCGCATCAACATTATTTTGAAGGGGAAAGTAGCGTAGTTTGTTTAGTGATACTTTAGCTTATGTAAGAGTTATCGGAGTCAACTCCGATTTTCATTAAAGGGGCTACGTTACAGGGAAGACAAGCAGAGACAATACAACACAAAATATGTAAGCTCTAACCTGTTTGCTACAGGACTCGACATCAGAGGTTCCCATATTTTTTGCCTCATAGACCCCTTGCCAAGTTTTTTTGGGGGGTAGACCCCTACTTATATTCAGTTTTTGCATATTCATCGACTTAAATGTGTTTTTTACAGCTGGTACAGAGCTACTAACTTTAAAAGATTTAAATTTATAACTGTAGTAAAGTATAGTGTTTAAAACTTAAGAAAAAAATGGTAATTAATTAAATTATTAAATAACTGAGCAACTAAAAATGTTTTTAGTGAGAGGGATGAAATTGAGGAACAGCTAGAGGAACGTTCTAAGGTCGATGCAGATGAATTAACGATGCAGAACGTCATTCAACACCAAATGTAAAGCAGCGTAGAAAAATTTTAAAAGCAACCAGGGGGGGAAATCAATGTTTTAGAGAGTAAAGAGGGTGTTATTTATAAATCAGGGGCATTTTAAGTATATCTAATTGTGTTTAATATTAAAAATTGCAGTTTAAAGTTTATTTCTGATTTATCTCAAAATGCATTTTTTTAACGCATTACCATCTGACAACGTAAATATCAGAAAAAGTTGTAAACCAAATTAGTTTAAATTTTACAAGTACATTTATTTTATAGATTTAAAGAACCCCTACCATTTCCATGATTATAGAGTTGATATGTTTTTAGTAACTAAGGTTTCTATCATGTCTCGTAATAATTTTTTAGTAATTTTTCAATGTTCTTTTACTCGAACCTTGATAAAAACTGTAATAATTTGATTATTTAAGAAAATAGTACCAGCCCTAAAAAATGTTATGATGATCAACATCAAATTTACAGAAAAGTGATATTTTTGTTTTTTCATTTGAGTTATGTGCGTTATTCTAACAATGAATTTAATTACCAAATTTTACCCTGAAGGTCACTTCGTTGCAAAGTCTAACAACGGACTGCTGCTTTTCCCGTCGAAATTTGCTTCTAACAAGAGAAATCCTCTTTCTAGACAAAAGGGGGGAAATGTAATCCCGAAAAAAATCCGAAATCTGTCCTGAAAAAAATATCTAATTTTTTCTAATGCAAGCTAGTAAAAAAAATTCAACTATTGAGATAATTCTTAAAATCAGGGTTTATTATTCGTTAAATGTGGTTTTTAGACAGCATTTTAATCGGGATAAGAGAAAAGCTCGTATAATCGCGAAATTCGTTAAATAAGGATTCGTTAAATCGGGGTCCGACTGTATTAGCTCATGCGTCTTTTAATTGAATTTCTGGTAAAATCTATTGTCACGAATTTTGTATAAAATAGTGTAAATAATCTGTATTTGGATGTGTAAATTTATTAAATCTGTAATATTCACAAGCAACGCCGTCTCTTACGTTATAATGGCGATTCAATAGGAATTTGGTGAAATATTGGCGATAGAGCCAAGTTGGCATCATTTTTGGCCACCAATTTGTCAACTTTGGCAACCATGTTGGCGAGTTTGGGACCCTCTGGATTCTTCTAGAAATGAGTGGAGAAATCCACTAATTTCACGATCTATGACGCGAGCGCCTTTTTCTCGAAGTTTCGGCCACGGCTATAAATAGAGCGATACTTACCGTAACAGTCAGTCTTGTTTCAACCAGTGATTAGGGAGCATTGTTTTGACTAGTGATCAGCTCGGCTGTGCTTGTGAAATAAGCTTATACATACGTGTATTTTAGGCGCTGCTTATTGTGTCAGAGTGCTGTTGAAGGTTTGAAATCTTTCTGATATTTATTCTATGAATTTTGCTGTTGAATCCTGTATTTCAAGGATTGATTTAGACAATAAATTATCATCGCTCTAAATAACTGACTTGTTCTTTGCGACTGATTTGCCAAATTCCTCGAACCCTGATCAACGTAACACTATCAATTTTGTTTGAAAAAATGTTTTTCTCATAAAATATACGCCTTGCATCTTTGTTATGCACCAAAACCCCCTTCAAGCATATTTTCTTCACACTATAGTCCCCGTCCAAATTGTTTTAAATGGTTTTATATTTCCTCATAGAAGGTCGAAAAATATTTTAAAATAGGGAGGGAAGAAATTGTGTAACAAAAAAAGTTCACTAAATAGAAAATGCTCCTCACTATTAAGTGGTTATTTTACACACAAAAAAATCATAAAGTGTTCTTGGTTCCAGGAAAAAGTTCGTGAAATGGAAATCAGATTTTATTCAGCTTTATTTAAAATAAATTTGTAAGCATGTGTTTAAACTTATAATATCGAAAGTGATTATATATATACTGCACTTCTGAATTTTATTTCCCGTTACATCTTCAAGTATTAAATTTATTACCCAGTTCGGGAATGAAGAACACATGGCTTTAAAAGATCTTCGCCACTCAACCATTAATTTTTATTACCTAGTATTTCAAATATACCTGTTCAATAAGGAATGTACTTGAAACAGATATCTGGCTTTTGAGTGGCCGCGGACTCTTGATTCTTAACACGTGTTCGTCTCTCTCTCTCTCTTTTCAATCAGATAACAAAATTATTTCATGGAATAAAGACGGTTAAAATAAAATGTCTTGATGTTTCACTCGCAAACACGACAGCAATAAGCTGGCCGGATTTACCGGAAGGAGGAAACCTGCAGCCTGCAAATTAATTTTAACTTTAATCTAAAGCCATCGAAAAATTAAAATTTAAAACGGATGTCAAATCAAACCAAAATTAATAGAAAGTGCTGTAGAGAAAATTAGGGAACTCTGAAATTACGTAATGCGTGTCTCTTAGCGGAACGAAGGGTTGCCGGAGAAAAAGAAAGCGCTCCTCCGCAAGAAAATCACCGCTCCTGACCCCGAAAAGAAAAGCGCCGTTCCAACAGCCATAGAAGAAATAAAATTATCTTATTCACTTGAAGAAAATTCAAGTAATCAAATTTTAAGATGGAAAATAAGGCAGAAGACCAAATTAAAAAAGAAAAGATAACGGTAGAAGTGAGCAGAACAAAAACAGAAGAAGAAAATAAATTCAACACATAACCATCGTCAAAAATGAAGTGCGTTTTGAAGATATCCAAACTTTTTTCTAAAAGTATAACCTAGAAATGCCCATTCAAAATTTCTTGGACCAATTTGAAATATTGGCAATTCTTTCGAAATAACTGAAAAACAGAAAATTATTTTTTAATAAAATTAGTAAGTGGACCCATTGCAACCTTCATCAAGTCAAATCCAATACCAAGAAGTTTCACCGAATTTAAATTGAACTTAGAACGAGAATTTGGAGCACAAATAAATCCAACGGAAATTCATCTTCACACTAGCCAAAACAGAAAAACATCCAAAGAAACTAACATAGAATACTTATAGAATCCAAGATATCGCATCCGAATCAACTTAGAAGAGGAAGCTGAAAAATTTTACATAATCAAAGGATTAAAAGAAGACAGAGCCATAGAAATGCAGCTAAAAAGTTCGAAAGATATACAAGAGCTGATAGAAAGATGAAAATTTTGGACGTACAAGAAAGTAAAATTTAAACTACAAATTGTCCAGAATTTATCAATCCAAAATATCCGATGAAAAGAACACCTCCCCATCCAACCCATCTGCGCACATATCTCAATACGGAAGATAGGGTAGTGGTCAAAATCAAACACAATGAATTACTCCCGAAACCAAGTATACAACCAGGTATATCCTCAATGCCAACATCCTATCATCATCACCATCCTTTACTCCTCAGCGGCCGACCATGTACTCTAGAAGTCAACGGATCTCGCAACAAAGACCAGCGAATTGCGACCAGATGCTCCAACTTTCCATCCCAGTCACAGACTACGAGAAAATAATACGATAATTCGACCATATCAAAGATGAGATCTTCTCATCATCCAAGCGAGCATCAATTCAAAAAAAGTGAAGCTCTATTGGATACAGAATCTAATATTAACTAATTTGTAAAAATTTACTAACAAAAATCAATGGAGATAAAAGTGTGTGTGTGTTGCGTGCGTGGAGGGGGTATTCCGTTTAATTATCTTTGTAAAAGGTTGGATTATATCCAGTTCCAGAGGACGGTAACTTTAATTATAACAGCATTCCAGATCGACGCCACCTGGCTGGCTTACGAAACTCCGACACCACTAAATATTCCTGCAGAGGCCACTAACCACGTAACGACGAAGTCGCACTTTTGCGCATCAGCACCGCTCGCCCACTAACGAGGCGGTAAGTTTTCAGTCACGTCACGTAATGATCTTTTTTTAGATTTCTACATCCTTCCAGAGGGATCATCCAACTTTCTATTTCTTTAAAATCTGCATGTTTTAATTCCTATTACCCTGTAATACTCCACCCCCTCCCCTGTAAATTCTTCCCTATAACTTGTAACAAATTTTTTCATTTTCAAGAAGTCTGTTTGGTTGAATTATTGTGTTTGATTTATTCAAATTTAACCCGTACATTCTAAAAAACTCAAAGACACCTCACTATTAAAATCCTGCTATCTGAAGAGTCTAACTTTTTTGGGAAGATTTCGGTTAGATTCCCACACTAGAGAGAGAGAGGTCCCATCCACGACAAAATCTCGTTGGAGATTTACAGAGTACCTAGCCTGTCAAGTTGTGACTTCTCTATTCCTTGAAACTTTGAGTGGCTGTTATGTTTTCAACACTGTCC
>BMAO01027114.1:0-22789 GCA_019973975.1 Trichonephila clavata
CAAAATAATAGTTATACTATTTTTTTAAAAAATAATTATGTCATTCCGCCAAGAACAAGTTGCAGATATAAAAAAATTACAATTCCAAAATATTAATTTTTATTAGTCGGAAACAATAAATCTTATATGAAATTGCAAGTGTACGAACACTTTTTGGGTCCACTGTATATACACAGAGATTAGATTTTGATTCATAACACAGATACAACTAAATAAAACATGTTCTAAAAATTTAAATTCAATATCTTAAAAATATTTTGTGTAGGGATCAGCATCTGGTTTTGTTAACTCCAATTCCAGTTTACTAATTATGCTATAAATTTGCTTCTAGATATCGTAGAAACAAAAATAGAGTGTTTTATGGAATCTGAAATGTATTGGCTATAAAATAAAAACACAAAAGTAATTTTGAAAATTTTCACCAAAACTGCGAATTTTGGGTAGTCACATATCTTAATGAAATTTACTTGATTCATAATAAGTCATATTGTTTGATTTTTTGGGCACTTGCTTATAGGCAAATAATAATTTAAGTATTCCTTTGCAACATTGGAATAATTTTAGTTTTATTTTCATATTGAACTTTAAAATGGCTATTTCAAGAATACCTTTATTGTGACTATAGTGTTTTGTTTATTTGGATGAAAATAAATGAAGTATATATATCAGATTCTTTGTATTTAACCCAATATAAACATATTTATACTTTTTCTCATTAAAGAAAGGTAGAGAAAAATTATATTCTTACCGTAAAATCTGGCATATGCATACCATCGTATAACACGCACTTATACTTTCAAGTAGCAATTTTTAATTGCTATGTTTATTTGCTGTATAATGTGCACCCCCTTTTTCATGAAGAAACCTGAGATGTATGTGAGCCATGCTCTTAAAGTTTGAAAGTCATTTATTCTAAGCTTTAGTAAAAAATAATATACATCTAGAAGTGCAACCTTTTAAGTTCATAAGGAACGCCATTTCTTTTAAATGAACAACATTTCAATCTATGTAGAAATCTAATTTTTTTCCTATGCTCACGTTTTTTTAAAGCTTTCATTTTTATACCTGGCTTATAATGTGCCCACTTAAAATTCAATCTTATTTTTTGTGTTAAAAGTGTGCATTGTACACCAGATTTTACGATACATATTACCACAACAATGCCAATGTTCAAGATAACGCACCAAGTTGGTGACGCCATTTTTGTATATGTCGTATGCGCCAGATTAACAACCATGTATTATTACATATAATTTCTCAAATATGGTTGGAATAATATGTAAGTACCAAAAATTAATACAGCTTGGGTACAAAAACTCCTATTTGCAGGTATGTTGTACACAAGGGGGAAAAACATAAGAAATCTTGGTACTTATGTATTATCGCAACCAACTGGCGACATATATGAAATGAAACACCTGTTTGCCAATTCAGCACATACAACTCACAGGAAATTGGAGGATACTTGCATATTATCGCCAATTCTAAATAACTCGCTGAGTTGGTCACCCTGATTTCCTATGTGTGGTACATGCTGAATTGGCAACCAAGGGCTTAATTTCATATAATGTCACCAATAGGTTGCAATAAGACACAAGTACCAATGGGGGTTGCCAACTAGGCAAGTTATTATTAGATTTGTGGCATTTGTTGTGATAATACCTAAGTGCTGAAATCAGTAGTCTGACACATATGAAGACCCAAAAATTTAAAATATAGTTTTAAAAAACACGCTTTTATCGAACTAAAATCTCAATATAAGAATAAAATGATTAACGAGAGAATTAATGTCATTGTGGTAAAAGCGTGGGGGCCTTTGTACTACATTTTTACACTAACTCTGCATTTTGGAATAGAACTAGTAAGAAATTATAACAATATTGAGCACCCCACACTTTTATACGCAGTTATTATTTTTCCGGTTTCAATTTCTTTATTTCTTTCTGCTTCTTTTCTTGGCATTTCTAATACCTTGTGTTCTATTTCTTTAAATCCTGGCACTCATATTTTTCTAATTTGTTTCTATCAAAAATTACTTACATTTTTGCTTTTTAATGTAATTCCTTTTTTGCCAGGAATAAGCCATTCTTTTAAATTATTTTCATTTTGAGTTCGTAGTGGGAGACTGTCATCATTGATTGAAAACTATCGGATAGTAAAATTTTATTTGCAGCGATCTCAAAACCACTTCTAAAAGATATTTAATGTGTAGTGTACTGATAACAAATTAGTTCCTGTATATATATATATATTGTTCCAATGTGTAACATTTTTTGAACTGTTGTTTTATCCTTCATGTGTAATATTTATAAAATTGTATTTTTTAAACCTTTTCTTGTTTCTAAATTATGAATGCTTTATTTTTAATTTGCATTAATTTCCTTTCTGCTTGTTAGCATTAATCTTCATTTTTAATATTTCCACTCATAATTTATTTTAAATTTTGCACATAGTTCAGAATTTTTCTCTTTTTTTATATGTATATGTTTTTGTGGATAAAAATTAATCTATGAATTTCATACATTTTGCACTTCCTGCCAAAGACCATTGGTTTCACATTGTAGACTTTATCGTCATGTTCTAAATACTCATATGGGCGTAGCATAACACTACATGTTATGCTAAATTTTGTAGATAGCCATTTAGAAAACTATATAATTATGAACAACATTTGTAAAAATTTTACTCTAATGAGGAAAATTTCAAAATTCCTCTCAGAACCAGCTATTTATAAATTCTTCAGTAAATAATTTAGATGACTCACATATCCTAACATGTAATTTATTTGAAACAACACTGTTTGAAAGGCATTTTCACTCACATTTCATAACTTAAAGACATGATTTGATAAAAAAAAAAAGCTGTTTATTTATGTACTTTTATACACTAGAACCTATATTTAAAATGATAATTCAATGTATATTATATTAAACAGCTGTTCTGTACAAATAAGGATGGAGTTGACTATAATATAGATTATATACTGTTTATAAAAAAAATCAATATATATATAAAAATAAGTTATTGAAGAAAACATGTTTCAAAAATTTCACTTATATTCTTGTTAATTTTTGTAATGTATATATATATGTGTACAATTTACAGAATAAATATTTCAACAATATGATTTTGGTTTGTTTTATTTTTCTTGTTAACAGTGAATAATTGAAAAAAGGTATTGAAAATAAAATTCTGTACACCAAGTAAAATTGCTAAATTATGATTCTATTGGTCCTTATGATGTTATTTTTTCTTCTGAATGGGTGCTGAAAACTTCTCTAAAAGCTCTTTCCATTAGGTTAAAAAC
The DNA here is from genome assembly GCA_019973975.1 of Trichonephila clavata. Classification (NCBI taxonomy): domain Eukaryota; kingdom Metazoa; phylum Arthropoda; class Arachnida; order Araneae; family Nephilidae; genus Trichonephila; species Trichonephila clavata. The sequence goes on from BMAO01027114.1 coordinate 3,308, forward strand.
TAAATGTGTTTTGTTAATGCAAAAATGTACTGTTAGAGTTGTTTTTACATTCTTCTAAGGACTAAAATTTTTAAGTATTTTAATTAAAAAAAACATTAACTTAAAAACTATTATATTTGTTTTCTTTGGTGATAGGAAAGTGTAAAATCAGTTGCTTTAACAAAAAACGGGCTTAGTTTGTAATATAGCAATGCATTTTCTTTATTTCCATGTGGATAGGTTTCTATTTAAACAAAACAATTGATATAAAGAGTACTTACACACCTGGGCCTAATGAGTGTTACTTTAGTCAAAAGGTTTTTTTCTTCAGGTTACATAATATGTAAAAAAGCTATTTCTTTCTGGCATTGTTTTGAAACTTTTACTTAGAAAAATCTGTTATTTATCATAATGTTTCCTAGATATTTCTAATAACTTACTATTGAAGGGCTGAATTTTTTTAAATAAAAGTTAATTTTCTGCTTGTATATGATTTTAAGGAAACAATATAATGCTTCTAGAGAAACATAAATATAAATAACTAGCTGTTACCCGCCCACTTCGCTGGGTATTTCAAGATGTTTTATAAATTTTTACTGCTTATATATATATGTATAAATTATTGATATCTAAGTCCTAGCATTAAGAATTCGATTGAATTGAAAAATATACTTATACCTGTAACTGTCACCTGTTGATAAAAAAAAAAGGGCAGAACTCATCTAATTTGTATTTTCTAAAAATCTCTAAAATTGAAGCATAGAATGATGTTTGCTCTTTCGTAACTCAAAAACCAAGTGGATTCCCGCAAAACCAATTTTCGGTGGATCTCTACTCCGTAAATTGAACATGCAAGGCAAATTTCAAGTCTAAATCTAACAGAAAAAAGCAAAAGTTTTACAATAAATATCCCCGTAATCCCGTTGAGAGCCGTTTTCCAAAATAACCTCTCTTAGTGGATTTCAATTCAACAAAAGAAAAATGCAAACCAAATTTCATTATTATAGTCCTTGTAGCTCGAAAAAAGTAATTTTTTTTGTTAATAAGTCCCAGTAACCCCCTGCAACCCCCCTAAGAACTTGATTTGCTTAAAATTTATTCTTAGTGGATCCCTATTCAACAAAAGAAACATGCTTAACAAATTTCAAATATATGGGTTTAACAATTAAAAACAGGATTTTTTTTCTGTAACTCCTCTTGACACCTCGCAAACATCTTTGGGGGTCAAGTTTCATTTTACTCTTTGTTAGAGGAACTCTATTTCATGAAAGGAACATGCCTACCAATTTTCAAGCAGGATAATCAAGTAGTTTAAAAATGGAAATATTTATCGATTACGCCTCTTAATCTCCCGAAATTAAACTTGATAGTTGATATTCGCGAAACCCATTTTGTAGCGGTTCTCTACTTTACGAAAGGAATCTGCTTATCAAATTTCAAGACTGTACGTCTAACAGTTTAAAAATGGGGATAATTGTCTATAACGCCACTTGAGCCCCCGCAACGCCACTTCTGGGTCTGTTTCACAAAACCCATTTTGTAGGGAATTGCACTCTTTGAAAGGAATCTGCTTAGCAAAATTTGAAGACTGTGCGTCCAATTAATTAATAATGCAAAAAAATTATCAATAACGCCCCTTGAACCCCCCGCAACACCACCTAGGGGTCGATTTTCACAAAACACATTTTGCAGTGTATTTCTATCCTATGAGAGGAATCTGCTAACCAAATTTCAAGACTGTGAGTCTAATAGTTTAAAAAAAGAAATAATTATTTATATCTGCCCTTAACCCCCGCAACACCCCTTGGGGGTCAATTTTCTCCAAACCCGTTTTGTAGCGGATATTTACTCCATGAAAGAAACATTCCTACCAATTTTCAAGCAGGTAGGTCAAATAGTTTAAAAACGAAAATATTTATCTCTTACGCCACTTATTCCCCTGCAACGCCACTAAGAGGTCTGTTTTCACAAAACCTTCTTATAGCTGATCTCTACTCTATGAAAGAAATCTCTTTATCAATATAAAGACTGTGCGTCTAATAGTTTAAAAATGGAAATAATTATCTATAACGCCCCTTAAGTCCCGCAACGCCACTTGGGGGCAATTTTCACGAAACCCATTTTTAGCGTATCTCTACCCTATGAGAGGAATCTGCTTACTAAGTTTCAAGACTGTACGTCTAATAACTTAAAAATAGGAATTTATAACGCCCCTTAAACACCCCGCCCCCGCAACAACCCCATGGGGGGCAATTTTCCCAAAACCCATTTCGGAGCGGATATTTACTCCAGGAAAGAAACTTAACTACCAATTTTCAAGCAGGTAGGTGAAGTAGTTTAAAAACGGATATATTTATCTATTACGCCCCTTAATCCCCCGCAACGCCACTTAGAAGTCTGTTTTCACAAAACCCGTTTTGTAACTGATCATTATTCTACGAAAGGAATCTATATATATCAAATTTAAAGACAGTGCGCCAAACAGTTTAAAAATGGAAATAATTATCTATAACGCCCCCTATGCCCCTGCAACGCCACTTGGGGGTCGATTTTCAGCAAACTCATTTTGCAGCGGATCTCTACTCTCTGAAATGAATCCGCGTACCCAATTTCAAGATTGTACATCAAGTAGTTTAAACATGGAAACAATTATTATTAAAGCCCTTAACCCCCCGTAATGCCCCTTGCGTTTCGAATTTCGGAAAATCCTTTCTTAGCTGATGTCTACTCTATCAAAGGAACATGTCTACCAAATTTCAAGTCTGTTGGTTGAATAGTTCCAGAGATTTCGTGATTAGTCAGTCAGTCAGTCCAGTCAGTGAGTCGCTTTTCTCCTTTATATATATAGCTGAATCAAATTGCTTCTGGAACTAGTTCAAAATGCATACACATTTGTTAAACGATAACATCGAATTTATTTTTGCAGTTTTCAAAGATTTATATTTGCGGTATAAGTTCGAAGACATGCAGTTTGTGATCAAATAAGAGTTGCATTTTTTTTCTTCGAAAGTAATATTTTTGTTGATACTTGCGTATTGTCGCCACCGTATTGGCGACATTATATAAAACGAAGTACATGGTTGCTAATTCAGCGCGTAGGACACATGCGAAACCGTTACTGCCAATTTGGCGAGTTATCTTTAACTTAGGCACTTTCGCGATAATATGCGAGTACCTTTTTGTTACACACAATGAATGTAAAATGAATTTTGATTTCGAAGTTAAGTGTAAAAATTTCATGAAATGAAAATAAAATAATACGTAAGATGCAGAAAGTGAAAATTTACAACTCGGGTATCACATTTTTAAATCCCTTAAGATTTGGGTTAATAAATATTTTTCTGTTAAAAATTCATATTAGATACAACAGTACCGAAAATAAATGCTATACATACTCATTTTATTGTTTTAAACTCATATTTGATACATTAACAGATTAAAATACGAGTGCATTATATACTCATATCGATCTTTCATTCTCAAAAATTTGATGCCGTAACAGGTTCAAAAATGAGAATGTATGAATGTAAATATGAGATTATGCGATTCTCAAATCTGAGTAAGCGTGCATCGGAGCTATTTTGAGAATGTGAAGTACTCAAAAGTGTGTGTGAGCTGTTTGCTCTCAGTTTTGAAAATCATTTCTCGCAGTGTATAACGCGGTAATACTACTACAGACCTTCAACCGCTTAAATACGCTCAGATATAACTACGTCGCACACTAATATGCTAACTTTTACTTAATCAAGCTCACAATACCTTTACTTTTTATGCATAGGATCCTACACTGGAAACTTGCAGGTGATCTCTCTCGTCTTGATCAATGTCGTTGGATCCACGCTCTGTAATCCTTTTCCTGGACAACTCCAAGACCTCTAAATTCCCCTCTCTTTCAAAATTCAACTAACAGCTAACGCGCAGACTCTATGTTAACTCCAACTTGCCAACACACAAACTCGTGAAAACAGAATTTATATAATATACTTCATTTACATTCATGTCCATAAATTAAGGATAGTTCAAAAACACACAGAAATTGAACTCTAAAATAAAAATTTCACCTGTAGAATTATCACACACATCTTGAAGAAGAATATGCAAATTACAGGAAACCACCAGATGGCGCGGATAGTACGTCACAATGACGAGAGTGTAAGAGAGGGGTAAATAAGTAATGGTGGCAAAGAAGTAAAATTGTTCACAATCGCTTTAAAAGCCATTCATTGCAATAACCGTATAGTTATGGTACAAAGGAAGCATTTGGATGATTTTTTACATGGTAGAATTATCGGACGACTGATATGTGGAAGTATCCGTGGAACTTGAAATCGCCCAGAGTGTCATCTCCAGGCTTTGGCAACGATTCCAAGATGATGGAAATGTGAGTAGATGTTACAGCATAGGTCACCCCCGAGTAACAACGCCAAATGAGGACCGGTATTTGGCAGTTACTGCCAAAAGAAACAGACGGAGCACAGCATCAGACCTGTCTCGTCAGCTTTCAGCTACCGGTACGACAGTTTCAAGGCAGACCGTGTACAGACGCTTAGGGCACATTGGTCTATATGCTCGTAGGCCTGTCAGATGTGTTCCCCTTACCGCAACTCACTGTCGCCTGCGATTAACCTGGAGTAGAGAGCATACATTGTGGACGTAACAGGGGTCTTGTGTGATGTTTTCCGACGAGTCCAGGTTTAGTTTGCAGTCTGATTCTCGCCGGACTTTCATATGGAGAGCGCCAGGTAACCGTTACCACCATGAGAACACCATTGAACGACACCGTTACGGTGGTGCAGGATGGCTCGTTTGGGGAGGAATTATTCTTGGTTCCAAGAACTGACCTGCATGTTCAGAGTGTAACGATAACAGGCCATATCTATCGGGATGTCATTCTGGAACAACATGTACGTTTGTTTCGGGGCGCCATGGGTGCTGAATTTCTGTTTATGGATGACAACGCCCGTCCGCACCGTGCAAGCATTGTAGAAGAATGCCTTCAATCGGAGGATATCACCCGTATGAATTGGCCAGCATGCTCACCGGACTTGAATTCCAATAGAGCATGTGTGGGATATTCTTGGCCGACGAATTGCAGCCCGTCAATCCCCTCCCACCTATCTACTGGAACTTCGGAGGGCATTGCTTGAGGATTGGTGTAATATTCCCCAAGATCAGATTGATAATTTGATACTCAGCATGCGTAGGCGTTGAAAGGCCTGTATTGCATCGTCAGGGAGACATACTCCGTACTTACCATGCTATACTGTTTTTTGTAAAAGGTTCTTTTTTGATATTTGGCTTCAGGGAGTAAAAATCGCATTTTTTATTAATTATGTCAAACATATAGCATCTTTTTTGCTCTTTACCTTTTGTTTAATAAATAGACTTTACAAATAAGTCAAATTTGTTTTGCTTCTGTCTCTTTCTTTGCCTGAACTTCATTATCCTTAATTTATGGACATGAGTGTACATAAATACGCGTCCTTACTCGGTGAAAGCTGGTTGAAATAAATATTTTCCTAAAAGAGTCGTGAAGGCATTAGTTGAACCGCTTATAGATCTGTCACAAGGTTCTGTAATAAAACCAAAGCCTCTTGAAGACTTGCTTCCTTTTTCCAGACTATCTAAGAAAAGGAAATAATAATAATAATAGCACCTTGAAAATCTCCAATTATTGTTAAATCTCAGTTACACATAAAGAAATTAAAATGTTAAATTTTGAAATAAGGATATTTCATTTAATTGTGTGGAAAAAAACAAAATCAGATTTGAAGTTCAAAATTTTTTGAAAACAACTTATTTATTTTGTTTTTTTATGGATTTATTTAAATTTTAAAAAATGCCAAAAAAAAAGCCAAAATTGCACTATAGTGATGACTGTACACCACAACCAAATGCTATAAGCCACTCGGGCGAAAAAATAATTAAGTTCTGGCTCTAACATCCAGTATGCTGTCGGTACTTATAAGTGTCATAAAGTTATTCAACTGTAAAATTGATTAGATACACTGTTCACTTAAAGTAAATAGTCAAATCGTTTTCTAAGGTGTTCATTAACATACAAAAAAATATGACACCTTTTGACATTAACTACTTTTTCGCAACAAAAATGGCAATCTTCACAATCCGATCAAAATAGCTGAAAACGCAATTTCTCTGCAATAAAACTATTCATCTTCCCCGCTAAAATACTCATAGAACCCGTGCTGCCAAAAATCTTAGAAGAGTGGATTTAAAAGAACATTTCTGCAAAAGTATCGTCAGAGTATTCGTAAAAATGATTATTTTGTGTAGTTTTAAAGTACCGTCGGTAGATAAAGGATTAATTAGTTGAACAAGGCTGCTTTTCTAACTTGGTGTCGAAGCCATAGGACCGATGAATGACATCGGATAGTGTTTTCAGATAAATCCTAATTTTGATTATGGAAGAATGATGGTTGTGGAGAACGTAATTGGAATAAATGGAGGGAATTGGAATAAATTAATAATATGACTGAATATATATATATATGGACAAGTTCTACTATAAAGTTACTATGGGGGCGCTCAGTCATTAGTACCCTTTTTATTTTTCCGGTAATTCAAAATCTCCATTGCTTTGAGCTAAAACACATTAACAAGGTATATTTTAGAAAAGATACTGAAATAAATACTACAAAATCCTGAATCTGAAATCTACAGATCATCTTCTATCCATATAGTGCAAAAAAAGTTTCAAAAACTTGCATTAAAAGTTTGAGCAAGATATCAATCATTGGCATGGCCAAGTAATTTTAGCGCGTTTTTCGCATGTTGTATTTTACAATAATGCAACTATGAATTTTTTACTAACAGAAAGTAGTACTGTACCACTCCTCTAAATGTACTACTATTGAGCTGAAAAGAAATAATGACACAAATCTGTATCAGCACTATAAAAAAGCAAAAAAAAAAAATTTTTTTTACAGAAGCTACAAAAGCCCGGACTAGCGAAATTCAGGAAAATTTGTAGGAAATTCGGGGAAACTATGGGAAAATTTAAATATGATTCGGCTCATCTAGGGCACAAATGCGACCCAATGCCGAAAACCCGAGTTCAATTGGTTTCTTATTGGCTGAGAAAAAGGTACGACAAAATATGGAACGAAGATGAAGACGAAATTTGCGTCCTAATAGCACTTTTGTTCCACTACGTGAAAAACGCGCTAAAAACTCAGTAGAATTTCGATGTGTTTTCCCACAGATTAACATTACACCGGAAGTAAGTGAGGGTTCCACTCAATGTTGTTGTTTACAAAGTAGAACATGTCCATATATTTGGTATACGATTAAAAACTGCCTTTTTATGTAGAATATGCGAATCATCGCTTTAAAACACTCCGAAGGAGAAGGAATGGTTTGGCATGCAGCGTCGGATTTCCGAATAAAATGTTGATGAAAAGACCAGTATGCAGTGACATAACGGTGATAATTAGGGCCCCTGAAAAGTCAAGTTTGAGGCCCCAAGGTGGATCTTACAAAGTGTACGTACTTGGCATCAGTCAGGCTTTGGGTTCCCTAGAATCCTTGTTCCCCACCCCCTTCGATGCAGGAGTGTACGTTACGCAGCTACCAGTATAACTTTTTATTCTGTAGAACCTGTCCCCATCCAACTAAGCTTCATTCTCCAAATTCTAAATGTGGCCACGGTAGCCAAGTGGTCAAGATATCGGATCATGGCTAGCATGTCATGAGTTCGAGCCCAGTACCACTGAAGACCCACCGTGTAGGGAAGCGAAGCACGTTAAATCTGTCAAGAGCTCAAACGTCCTCTCGTTGTTGTGGTGTGGTAGTTAGGCGAGGGGTGCCAGCTCAGGTGTCGTCACTTGACCATGGTTCAAAAGGACGAGGTCCGTCGCCAAAAGCCCTCATGTAGCTTAACTGTGCGACGGTAATATTCACTCACTCACCCAAACTCTAAACAGGAAAGTCAATTGAAGATTACTTTATATGTAGAAGGTTGGATGTTAAAGTTTTTGAAGAAGCCAGTAAACAACCATGAGTGAGCTACAAATAATGACGTTTTTCCTGTTTGGCTCACATCAGTAATAAGAAAATGCAATTTTGAAATCTATCGACAGATGAACATGAGATGAGTAGAAGTATTTGAATAAGAAGAAAGAATTACAAACTTAACAGCAGCGACTGTGCTTGCAGCTCTACAATTAATCTGTACATTCCTCTCAAGTTGTTCGGTGCCGTATTTAATTTGCGTAATAAATATATTTCTCAGATTAATTTCGCATCAGATTCAATTATTAATCACCTGCCCCATGGTAAGCTTAAGTGCATGACAAGGTCTTATTCTATCGTTGGAACTTCCTTTATCGTCTCTATTTGTAAGGATTTATTTATTTCAAAACATACGCAAGACGAAAAAGAATGAAAACATACGGCGTGAGAGACTATTAACGTCGCACTGATTAGCAACACGAGGGCTTTTGGGCGACGGTCCGCGTAATTTTGAACCATGGTCAAGTGACGCGGACTACGCCTGAGCTGACACCCCCTCTCCTAACTACCACACCACACCAACGGGAGGACGTTTGAGTTCTCGACAGATTTTACGTGCATCACTCCCCCCCACGGCGGGTCTTTGGTGGTACTAGGATCGAACTCATGACACGCTAGCCATGATCCGATGCCTAGACCACTCGGCCACCGCGGCCGGAAACATACGGCTTATGTAAAAGAAGTAACATTTGAAATTAGCTAAGGGTTAGTTACTATTAAGAGAGGGGTGGTAGTCGTGAACATAGGGTCTACTTTGTCGATCTTAAGCAAATATCTTAAGCTTGTCAAATATTTAAATGTATATAAAAATGCAGGTATATTTTTTCAATAAATAATTATAAAGGAAAAAGAGAAAGGGATGCAATCTTCTAATATAGACACAGTTATTTTTCTGATAATACATAAAAGCAGAAGACTGAAGATTCGCAACCTTCTGCTCAAAAAGCCACGGTTTGCCGACCCCTGATGTAAGAAGTCAGTGTCCAATGGCTTGATCATAGCACTTGATATTTTTGGATTATCTTGCAAAAGGCGACCAAAGAACAAAGGTAAAGGCACTTTATGAAGTAATGCATTATACTATTAAGATATCCGACTGGTTGCGACAACTTTTTTTTAAAAAAATGGAGATTTTTTGTTATTTTTAGATTTGTTTAGTACATTTTCAGAAAAAATATGCTAAAATTAAGAAGAGAAAAAGAAATTATTTTTACTAAAATGGGAAAAAAATAGGTAAAAATGTACAAAAAATAGCATAAACGCGGCCCATTCTGTACCAATGGTTTATAAACAAATTTTCAATTTTTTCATTTGAATGTGTTGCTATGTTATTCATTTTTGAAATGATCTTTAGGATAAGAGATATTTTCTTTTTTACTAAAACTAGAGCCCTTTATCTCAGTTATTATATGAAATTGCTTAAAAAAACATGATTATATTCACATAAGGAACTGTAAATTTTGTAAGGAAACAGTGATTGATAAATATGAAGGTTAAAACAATTCTATTATTACACAGAACTTACACAAAAAAATTCTGTTAATTCTTTTCAAGGCTTTTTGAGCAATCGCTGGCCCCGTTTGATTATTTTCAAAAAATCACATTTCGAGTAAAACGACTTTCAAAGTAGGACATCTTGCTTAAAGTAATGGCATCTGCTTTAACTAAAACACTTGAAGTTTTTGTTCAAGCTATCAGAAAATGACAAACTTGGTATTTTTTTAAAGTTAATAAGATGGTCTATAAAATAAAATCATAAAAGAATTTGTCAATTTTTGACAAAATTCTCAATTTTAGGTAAGTCGGATACCTTAAGAAAACTGATATATCTATTACCCATATGAGTAATACATACACCATTAGAAATGAGCATATTGGCCCCCAAAAATTCATTTCAAATGCTTTATTAAGAGATATATAAAAATAAGTAACAAAACCAATACCACGAGCACCAAAATTGCCAATGCCCACCATATAGCCTTTTCACCAGTATCTACTTCTACTCGAGTTTTTACATTGATGCAGCGTCCAGTACCATCACATCGGTTGTGTTTAGAACCATTGCATGGTGTCCCTTCTACGAGCACGAAAGGTGAATTCCATGGCGTTAAAAAACCAATATTATGTGCTGGTATACACTTTTTGTCCTTCAAACAACATACGAAGCAGAAATAATGCCATTCTTTACACTTACACTCTTCCAAGTTATTATCTAAGCATACAGAACTGTTACAAAAGCCTTTGTGGCAAGTCTTTGAGGATTTTAAACAGGGATATGCATCACGCGCTTTTTCTGGAGCTGGACACACAGCACTATTCTGATCGCAATAGCTGATAAAACACGAAGTATCACTTTCATAGCATATTTTGTCTTTTTGCCTATTAACAGTGCAATCTTTATTGCAACAAGGACTTTCTTTAGGGCTACAAACAGCTCCTGTTTTATTCCGAAAGGTACAGCCTTTCTCTGGAGCCTTTGCATCAAACGGAGTACAACAAGGATCAAGGTACTTGCAGATCTTTTCCCATCCACAGTCACACTCTTCGTTTCCTTCTCGAATACCATTGCCACAGGTTGAAGGATAAACTTTCAAGCAATTGCCTCTCTCTGCAATAATTTTGTACATGGCTCTACGACTACATAACGAAAAAACATTACTTAGTTCTTTCAATTTTTTCGTAGTTGTTGGATGCATAATGTAATGGCCTTTTTCTCCTCCCGGGGAGCAGAACAAATTTGTTGGGGAGTCGTGATCACTACCGAATGAATGTCCTATTTCATGTGTAATGGCCAATAAAGTAGTTATAAGGGGCAATACTTTACGGTTTGTGCCTATAATGGTCACTACAGCAGTATTAAAATTCATTTTGACGTATTTGAATCCGTCTAAACGGAAATATAATGGCTCTTGGCAAATACCACCAGGTAGTCCATGAATTCCAGTTGTTGGCTTGTATGCATTACCAACTGCTCTTGAAGAATATCGCCGGTAACACATACATATAGATAGACAAAAATATTGTGTTCTTCTTGCAAATTTGCTTAAAAAGTCGAATAAACTTGAAGCTTTAGCCATCGGATAGTTCGGGTCATTAAGACTTTCATAAATGTAGATCTTTTCAACGACTATTCTTATATTGTTAGGAACACCAGTGCCATCAAAATCAGTTCTCCTAAAAACAGAATCTGCGTATTTGGCATGTAAGTAAAGGAACGCACTTACGACATACACATTTTTGTTGAAATATTCATATAAAGTATGGTCAGCAACCATTTCAATGCGGCAGGCATAGTGTTCTCCTGGCTTAAGTGTTCTGTTAATTCCTTTAAAGTAATACTCATCAAGTTTATTTCTGTAGAGAAACATATTTTTTTTTAATGGTTCATTTTCATTGTCCCTAAAATCTTGATATTCTTCGAAATTCGTAATATCTGCACTTTCGTAGATAACTATATTCCCAGAATGAATGAAATTATGGAAGAATAAATCAGCTGATTCCAAAAAATATACTGTTCCATTTTCTGCAATAATTCCGGAAAAGATTCCATTTTCTATGTATCCAGAAACTCTGGAATCGAAACCAGAATCTTTCAGTGTTCCTTCATAAAAATTTGAGCTAGCTTTATAATGTTCAGACGATTTAAAAGATCGATATGATTCAATTCGTACTTTTTGGAATTGTAAATCCTTATAAAGAAGTAGATGAAAACTCTTGTTAAATGCCCTGAATTGAACTTCTGCATCAAATTCTTTATCAAATTTATTATCTTTGACGGGATGTGTGTTTCGATTTGCATTTGCCTCTTTAATTACAGGGTTAATTATTTCGTAAGCTTTGATATCAGGACCATAAGTATGTTTCAAATGCATCGGATGAAAAAACGTTACAATTAAATTAAACAAAAAGCATAAATGCATGGACAGAGCTTTTAAAAATTAATAATTACCAAAACAAACATTATACGAAGTTAAAAAACAACAACAGAGTAAGTGAAAACATTCAGCTGTTGCCATTTATGTAGCGTGAAATAGAAATTATTTTCAGTAAAAGAAATCCTAGACTTTAATAATTTCAAAAATGTTATGCTGCATGACGGATGCTCCTTAAATAAATTTTAATCTTCAAATCCTCACGAGCTTCCCTTTTTGAGTTTCTTACTCTTTAAAAGACCATGACATCTGATTGCGGTTCCCAAATCCAAGGCTTATTAGTTATGTTAAACGGACTTTTTAGTTAGGAGGATACAGCCAGTATCGTTAAAAAAAGAAAAATTAGAGATAAATATTAATAATAATGTATTTTTATTCAACCATACATCATGTTACCTATTAAAAAACAATTTCGTTACATTAAGAAGTTATACAAGGAAAGAGGTATACATTTACCGCATGCAGTACAAAGGTAAAAGTCAAAGATACGCACCACCTCAGTCAATCATAACGTAGATGCACTCTTAAAGCTTCTCTCCCCCCCCTCCCCGACGGAATTAATTTCGATAAAAGAATATCGTGATAATTTAAACCTTGAGGTTCGAGAAAAAGAGGGTGCACGAGATACAGCAGAAACTGAGAGCGTGGTAAGCATTGAGTACAATGCCCTTCCTTGCGTAGTCAAGTTTTTTGGGCCCTAAGCCTGATCTTACAAAGGATTGCAAAACAATATGTACTTTGTAACGGATCTACACGCGTCCTTCCACTAATCCTCTTGGGAAATCTTTGAGCTTTCATTCACAACCAACCCTTTTGGAAGAAGAAATTGCAATATGCACATTAGATCAGTTATATATAGTATAGGTTTTCTAGCGAGTTAGTTAGATAGAAGAGAATAGGTGAATAGACGGAGTTGCCTGGAGATTGAAATATTGAGAGACTAACGCTAAGGAAAGATATCTACCGATCAGGTATTTGTAAACACTGATTGCACGTTGCGGGCATTAAATGGTTGAAGATATTTAAGTGACGATTGGTCACCATAGCTAAATTGTAAATCAAATATTAGAGTGTTGGATTGATCCATAAAGAATGTCGAGGTGTCAGCCTATTCGGCACCCCTCTCTCACCGCCTTGCCTACCTAAAGGTGTGGGGGGAAACAAAGCATCACCAGCAACTTCCACAGAAACAATTTACCTCCACACACACTTAAACAATCACAAGTGAAGCTACAAAAGGAAACCTAGGAGTGATATATAAAGCATTATCTAATCTCAATGTATAACTCTAAGTAATACTGACTACGTGCACTAGATAAGGAGAACAAATGAACCGATAACTAAATCTAATTTCATCTATCTTAGATCCTCAATCTAATAATTTAATCTCTTAGCAATTACTTCCTTAACTCGCGCTATGTTTGTGAATGAAATATTCCAATATTCACACTTACGTAACACCGCAACAGCTCCCCGGCTCCTTCTATCGTACATCTACAAAACCTATATATAGACATTATATAGTCAAACTAATTAAAATATCATGGTTTCTTCTTGAGAGGCTGTGAATTAATGTGAAGGCTAACCCCAAAGTTTCCCCAAGAGAATTAATGGAAAAATAACGCATATAGATCCGTCCCAAGGAGGATCAATTTAATAGAAGTCTACTCAGAATTAGCAACTCTCGTAGTAAAATCCCCTCTACTCTTTATTGGAACATCTCATCTTATTTGAATACTTGAACTGTGTCTGTTAATAATCAGTGTGCTGAATAAATAGTTAAAAAGTATTATGGCGAGTCATCCTCCATTTCCTTCCACACCTCTAGCCGGGTCCGAGAGTAGGTCCCGTGTGTTACAACTTGGCGTCAGCCAGGCTTTGGGATCCCTAGAACCCTAGGTCTTTAAGAGATGCCGGGGGTGGGGTGGGGGTACTCCACTGCATTCAAAACAGAATTGCAGTACGACAAGGGACGGTGGTAGTCTAGTGATCATAGTCATGAGTTCAAATCCCAGTGTCACTGACGACCCGCCGTGTACAGGGGCTGATTCACGTTAAATCTATTATGGCTCAAAGTTTTTCCATTGGCGGGGTAGTTTGGAGAGAGGTTCCACGTCTCAAATATCATCCTATTCTCTTGACCATGTATCACGAGGTCCATCGTCAATAGTCTTCGCGTTGCTTTGCAGTGTGTCGCGAATAAACACTCACTCACTGGAGTACGACCAAGTTATGAAATAAACGAGTAATATAAAAAAATTTTAAGTCAATTCCTACTTAGGTTTACAAAGAATTTTATTTTTGTAAACTTTTATTAAATAATTAATATAAACATGTGCATATACATATGACAGAATCACAACACATTAAAAGGCAATTATTTTTTATTAATTATCATTAACGTAGGGTATTGTGTCATCCAAAACAATCGTGTATATAAAATTTCAGTTCAAATGTTCAGCTTTGAATCGCGAGAGAAAAAAAAAATCTTCTAAAGTTTTGACCCAAGTCGCTAAAAATGAAGCCAACGTAGCTGTATCTGTAATTCTTTAAATAATTAATTTCAATTAATTATAATTAAATTATCGTATAGTTAACCAAAACAATCGGGTATAGAAAATTTCACCTCAAATGAGCGTCTTAAATTGTGAGAAAAAACCTTTCAAGTTTTGACTCAAGTCGCCAAAAGGGTCGCTAAGTCGCCAAAAAGGATGCCAACGTGGCTGTATTTGTAATGCTTTCAATAATTAGTTCTAATCAAGTAATTTTTATTAATTATAATTAAAGTACTGTGTTGTCATCCAAATAATCGCGTATATAAAATGTCAGCTCAATTGAGTACTTTAAAATTCATTTTATTAACTGTTGAAAATTTGAACAAGATAAATATGCTCATGTCCATAAATTAAGGTTAATGAAGTTCAGGCAAAGAAAAAGACAGAAGCAAAACAAATTTGACTTATTTGTAAAGTCTATTTATTAAACAAAAGGTAAAGAGCAAAAAAGATGCTATATGTTTGACATAAATAATAAAAATTACAATTTTTACTCCCTGGAGCAAATTTTAAAAAAGAACCTATTTACAAAAAACAGTTTTACATGGTTAGTATGATGGTTAATACGGAGTATGTCTCCCGGACGATGCAATACTGGCCTTACAACGCCTACGCATGCTGAGTATCAAATTATCAATCTGATCTTGGGGAATATTACACCACTCATCAAGCAATTCCCTCCTAAGTTCGGGTTGACGGGCTGCAATTCGTCGGCCAAGCATATCCCACACATGCTCTATTGGATTCAAGTCCGGTGAGCATGCTGGCCAATCCATACGGGTGATATCCTCCGATTGAAGGCCTTCGTATACAATGTTTGCACGGTGAGGATGGGCGTTGTCATCCATAAACAGAAATTCAGCACCCATGGCGCCCCGAAACAAACGTACATGTTGTTCCATAATGACATCCCAATAAATGTGGCCTGAAATCGTTACACTCTGAACATGCAGGTTAGTTCTGGAACCAAGAATAATTCCTCCCCAAACGAGCCATCCTGTACCACCGTAAGGGTGTCGTTTAATGGTGTTCTCATGGTGGTAATGGGTACCTGGCGCTCTACATATGAAAGTCCGGCGAGAATCAGACTGCAAACTAAACCTGTACTCGTCGGAAAACATCACACAAGACCACTGTTACGTCCACAATGCATGCTCTCTACTCCAGGTTAATCGCAGGCGACAGTGAGTTGCGGTAAGGGGAACACATCTGACAGGCCTACGAGCATATAGACCAATGTGCCCTAAGCGTCTGTACACGGTCTGCCTTGACACTGTCGTACCGGTAGCTGAAGAGAGCTGACGAGATAGGTCTGATGCTGTGCTCCGTCTGTTTCTTTTGGCAGTAACTACCAAATACCGGTCCTCATTCGGCGTTGTAACTCGGGGTTGACCTGTGCTGTAACATCTACTCACATTACCATCATCTTGGAATCGTTGCCAAAGCCTGGAGATGACACTCTGTGCGATTTCAAGTTCCACGGATACTTCCACATTCCAGTCGTCCGATAATTCTACCATGTAAAAAATCATCCAAATGCTTCCTTTGTGCCATAACTATACGGTTATTGCACTGAAAGGCTTTTAAAGCGCTTGTGAACAATTTTACTTCTTTTCCACCATTCCTTATATACCCCTCTCTTACACTCTCGTCATTGTGACGTACTATCCGCGCCATCTGGTGGTTTCCTGTACTTTACATATTCTTCTTCAAAATGTGTGTGATAATTCTACAGGTGAAATTTTTATTTTAGAGTTCAATTTTTGTGTGATTCTGAATTATTCTTAATTTATGGACTTGAGTGCAGCTTATATCTTTAAGTCTCGTGTCACAGTGTTTGTAACAAAACTCCTCCAAAACGGCTTAACCGATTCTTATGAAATTTTGGGCGTATATTCAGTAGGTCTGAGAATAGAACGTAAACTGTTTTTCATTCCAATATTGCAATTAGTTGAAAAGATATTAATTAAAAACCTTAAAATGCGAAATTGGTTTACCTCTGAGTGTTTATTCCGCCGAGCATCATTTCAGTTTCAGCGGAGTGAAGTTCCGACTTTTTCCACGGTTTTAAAATAACAATCTAATTGTTTCTATCAAACTCAGGCAAAAAATAATTACAGAATCAGAAATATTTTTTATTTCTCCACGATACGGTAAAACTTTTGTTTTTTACAATATAATAATATTTGTATTTTTTACGAGTTTTTTAAAAATGAATGAAAATTGATGCGTTTTTATAAAAATGATTTCTAAATTGTCACGTATGAAATCATTTTCGTGTTATTAAAACGATGTTCTGTACTAAATAAGTTCATGCTTTTCTCTTTTAGAATCAGTCATTGAAAAATAAAATACCAAAAACTTTTTTTACGATTTTTCAAAAAATACTCAAAATTTTAATTGAACATTTAATAACTTTGCCATTTATAACGATATAATCTCACAAAACTTTTTTCCGCCTGTAGAGCAATATTATCCGAAATCTATATGAAAATCGAAAAAATTGCTTAAAAATTACAGATTTTTATTTTATTTTATTTATTTTTTGTCTATCTTTTCAAGAAAGAATTGTGCAATTGATGTAAAAGTTCTAGTTTGTGTATTGTTTATTGGGGGGGAGGGGGAGTAAATGGATTTGGTCAAGATTTAAAAGTTATGCGTGCGTTTTACGATATTATTATGAATGAAATTAAAACTTCAAAATGGATTCTCCCAAAGCACAAATACTAATTCTCATTTTGATAATTCAGATGATTGAAAATCTAATTCGCAAATAATAGCAAAACTCTCCCATTTTTATGTATTTGTTTTCGGTGATATTTATATTTATATCCCACCAGCTGATATACCCATTCTTCGCTGATATAAACAATACAGATTGAAGGACAAAGTTTTTAATGAGGTAATTTTACGTGAATTGAAAACGTAACAAAAAAAGTTTTTTGTATATCTTAGCTGAACAAAAAAAACACATATTTCTTAAATTTTAAGTCTGTAGATTGTGATGGATCTATACCCGACCTTATGATTAATCCTCTTGGGGAAACTTTGGGGCTAGCTTTCGCGTTAATTCACAACCATCCCTCAAGAAGAAACCTTGATATGTAAAATAGCTTGACTATATAAAGTCAAAAGGTTTATTAAATGTAAGATAGAAGGAGCAGTTGAACTGTTGTGGTGATTCGTAGGTGAGATTTATTTCATTATTACAATGTGAGTTTAGTAAGGAGTTTACCACTATAGAAAAAATGGATTAAGGTTTAAGAATCTAAGATAGATTGAATTAGATTAAACTAAACAGATCACTTGCGCTTGTTTACTTAGAATTGTTCACTTAGAATAGAATACTTTCTTTATATATCACTTCTAAGGTCTCCGCCTGTAGTTTCACTTGTGGTTGATTAGTGTGTTTGAATAGTAATAAAATAAATATTATTATGAAGTTTCTGGTAATGCTTTGTCCCCCCCCACATACACAAACAACCTTTGGTAGGCAAGACGGTGAAGTAGCGACTTCAAATAGGTCGCGTTCACAAGATCTAATAACTGATAAAAAGGATTTTTTTTATTTATATCACCCTGTAACTCTCTTGTGGGTCGATTTTTCAAAACACCTTCCTAAGCTGATCTCTGTACAGCAAAAATAACATATTGTTTCAAATTTTGTGTAATTAACCCTTAAAATAGTGTAAATAATTTATATCTGTACTAGCTGTTACCCGCCCGCTTCGCTGGGTATTTCATGATGTTTTATAAATTTTTACTGCTTATATATATGTATAAATTATTGATATCTAAGTCCTAGCATTAAGAATTCGATTGTATTGAAAAATATACTTAGACCTGTAACTGTCACCTCTTGATAAATAAAAAGGGCAGAACTCATCTAATTTGTATTTTCTAAAAATCTCTAAAATTGAAGTATAGAATGATGTTTGCTCTTTCGTAACCCAAAAACCAAGTGGATTCCCGCAAAACCAATTTTCGCGGTGGATCTCTACTCCGTAAATTAAACATGCACAAGCCAAATTTCCAGTCTAAATCAAACAGAAAAAAACAAAAGTTTTACTATCAATATCCCCATAATCCCGTTGAGAGCCGTTTTCCAAAATAACCTCTCTTAGCGGATTTCAATTCAACAAAAGAAAAATGCAAACCAAATTTCATTATTATAGTCCTTGTAGCTCGAAAAAAGGATTTTTTTTGTGTCAATACGTCCAAGTAACCCCTGCACCCATCCGCAGAACTTGATTTACTTAAAATACATTCTTAGTGCATCCCTATTCAACAAAAGATACATGCTTAAAAAATTTCAAGTATATGGGTCTAACAATTAAAAACAGGAATATTTTTCTGTAACTCCTCTTGACCCCTCGCAACCATCCTTAGGGGTCAATTTTCGTTTTACTCTTTGTTAGAGGAATTATATTCCATGAAAGGAACATGCCTACCAATTTTCAAGCAGGATGATCAAATAGTTTAAAAATGGAAAATATTTATCGATTACGCCTCTTAATCTCCCGAAATTAAACTTAGTAGCTGATATTCGCAAAACCCATTTTGTAGCGGTTCTCTACGAAAGGAATCTCCTTATCAAATTTCAAGACTGTACGTCTAATAGTTTAAAAATGGGGATAATTA
Organism: Trichonephila clavata; assembly: GCA_019973975.1. Classification (NCBI taxonomy): domain Eukaryota; kingdom Metazoa; phylum Arthropoda; class Arachnida; order Araneae; family Nephilidae; genus Trichonephila; species Trichonephila clavata. The sequence continues at coordinate 22,446 of BMAO01027114.1, forward strand.
TCTATAACGCCACTTGAGCCCCCGCAACGCCACTTCGGTGTCTGTTTTCACAAAACCCATTTTATAGGGGAATTGCACTCTATGAAAGAAATCTGCTTAGCAAAATTTGTGCTCCAATAAATTAAAAATGCAAAAAAAATTATCAATAACGCCCCTTGAACCCCCGCAACGCCACCTAGGGGTCTATTTTCACAAAACACATTTTGTAGTGTATCTCTATCCTATGAGAGGAATCTGCTCACCAAATTTCAAGACTGTGCGTCTAATAGTTTAAAAATAGAAATAATTACTTATATCTGCCCTTAATCCCCCGCAACACCCCTTGGGGGTCAATTTTCCCCAAA
>BMAO01027115.1:0-19559 GCA_019973975.1 Trichonephila clavata
CGACATGATTGAAGCGTTTCACGATAAAATAGTGCTCAGGGGCGTCAAAGACATTAAAACAATGGCAAGTGTGGGATCCTTCCGTGCAGGCATCTGCACTATAGACACAATCGGAAAGATGGAATCCATGCTCGCTCAAGACCACCTGGACGGGAATGGGAAAGTGGGTCGCGAGTTGTTGAAATTTCACAATACCCGCTAAACGTTGCAAGCGTCGTTTATAAGACGACCAGCGTGAGACGTCGTCTCGCAAACTGGGGAAAAGATGGTGTTCCAAGTCAATCAGGAGAGAATCGAACGAGGTCATCATGACGAGAGTAAGAAATGTTGACAACAGAGCAAACCAAATGAAAGCTCGAGTGGAAGGCTCAACCTTTTTAAACACTCCAATCTTTCTAAAAAAAAATTTTTTTTTAGAGAGATTGGTTGTAAACTTTATTTGCATCTGATAGATGTTTTAAACTTTATTTTTGCTTCTGAAAGATATTTCAAATTTTATGTGCTTCTGAAAGATATTTCAAATTTTATGTGCTTCTGAAAGATATTTCAAATTTTATGTGCTTCTGAAAGATATTTCAAACTTTCTTTGCGTCTGACAGATATTTCAAACTTTGTTTGCGTCTGACAAATCTTTTAAACTTTATTTGCTTCCGACAGAGGGTTTGGGAAACCCACTCTGGATCACTTCATACATAATTTGCCAACGTTTACTATTTTCATCCGTCCAATGCATGGCCCGGGGTAAATAGTGTTGTCCAATCTCTAAAATTTGTTTCAATCGTGCTTCGGTGGGTTCACAGCGCATCACTCGTTCTTGAAACACCATCGATTCCAATAAAACGTGAATCACACAATCATGAGGGGGCTCTTCTCCCCGAGAACACACTACACAATCTTGTTCACAATAGCATGCATCCGAAACAACAGACATGGTCGGACACGATAGATTGAAAAGAAACAAAATTTCAAAGCACCCTACACTAGCCGAGTAAATGAAATGAGTGTGGTAGAAAGCTTTTAAACTTTTAAAGAGCACGGAGTTGTAATACACGCAGCACTCGAAGAGAACAACTCTAGCTAGACAAGAAATAAATTTATCTTAAAAAAAAAAAATTTTTTTTTTTAGAGAGAGAATGTTTAGGATTGTAACTTTGCAGATTACATTTCAGAGCAAATAATTTGCAGCTTCTCTTTTTCAACATGACCGACACGTACGATGTGTTGAGCCTTTTATCCACCCCTGGTTCCCCTTTGCCCTCCATGGCTTCTCCTTCACATCCTGAGTCTTCTCATGAGCCCCCAAAACTAAACTCTCCCCAAGACCCTCGACGACGACGTAGTTTCTCCTCGTCTCGACGACGCCCTCCTTATGCTTATCGATTTCCCCAGCACCACACTCAAGTCTTTTTCCATACGCACGGTCTGGCTGTGTTGTGTCTCCGAGACCATGGTTTCACGCTCACCAACGGGGTCGTCTCGTATGCTTCGGATCGCGTCGGGGCGCATGAAGTGTTCAACTGTTTGCATTATCTCAATGTCGGCACCCTCTGTGTGACCGACTCTCGTTCCAAGCAAGACTTTAGAGACCTTCAAGCAAAATGGAGCGCTTTCAGTCCCTTCAAACGTATTCCCGTCATGCTCTTGAAATACCATGCACGAGGCGAATGTCCCTTTTGCCACCAGACGCAATGTCATCGTTGGATTGCCGTGCAAGGCATGTGTGCCATTCTCCACCAACCTCTCAACCCCATTTTTCACTCGCATCCGGCCTGACACGTCTATAAAAGGAGGACGCGGGTCGACGCTTCTCGTCAGTTTGCAGCATGGATGCCTTCCCCGAGCACCTCTCCTCCACCGTGGTGCCCGAGACGCTGCCCAAGAAACCCGATGCGTTGGAATATGCCGCTCAACAGGGCCAGGTGCGAGCGGGCATCCTCTACCAGGAGCCTGACGCCAAACGCGTGTTTACCTTATTTCGTCAAGATCCGTGGTACCACCAAAAGACGTTGATGGACAATTTCAGGCGGGCCGTGCTGGAAGCCAAGCACGTCAACGAATTTCGACCCAACGCGATCGTGTGGGGAAAAGTGTCCAAAAGCCTCTTGAAAAATCCAGATAGTTTGCTCAAAAATACCAACAAGAGGATGGTGTACATCTATGGCAACATGTTTTTTGTGAAAAAAGACTTTACCTTTGGGTTGAGAACGGTGCATCCCGGAGAGGTGCATTTCATTCAAACGACGCACGTGCCCCTGCTGCTTTACGAACTGCCCCCTTCCAGTCTCCAGGGTCGAGCCCGATCCAACGTGAACGAGAAGAGTTTCGAGCCCAACGACCAAATGCTCTACCATCGGACCATCTTGGAGCCACACGCGGCATATCCGATCTCGGCGGGAACCCACTATTTGCTTTTGACGGTTCAAAAAACCGTTTTTGGTCTCGACCTGATCCCCGAATCCCTGCTCCCTCAGCTCCTTCAAAAGGGATTTCACCTGGGAGATTTTCGAAGAAAAAAAACGTTGGATCGAACCGCCTACAAGCTACCGCCTCCGACCCCAGTGCTTGGACTGAAGCGATCTGGGGAGGAGACGCGCCCCTCCAAGAAACGAGGACGCATCCAGAGACCTCGGCCTGTGCAGATTCCACAACCTGAGCTACTCTATCCCCAGACTGTGCAGATTCCACAACCTCAGCTACTCTATTCTCAACCTGTGCAGATTCCAGAACCTCAGCTCCTCTCACCGCCACCTGTGCAGATTCTAGAACCTGAGCAGATTCCAGAACCTGAGCTCCTCTCTCCACCACCTGTGCAGATTCCAGAACCTGAGCCGATTCTAGAACCTGAGCTCATCTCTCCAGACCCCGTGCCAGAGCGCGAAGATGCTTGGCTCGACCAACTCCTAACGTCCTTCTCTGGACCCGAACCCTCTTTGCTCCACCTGGTGCCCTCGCTCTTTGATGAAGACAATGAACTTATCACCTTCCTGGAGACTTTTGAACACGATATGGCGATGGAGCCCCTGGACTTGTCAATGCCCAAACTCTCCCCTTGTATCCGACCCTCTGTTGGATTTAAAGCCATGCAACCTCTGAATCTGTCTTGTAGAGTATGATAATGATCAATAAAAATGATTATTTTTTTAAAAACACAAGTCTCCTTCTTTGTGTCCGAATGATACAACATTTATTGGACCCGTTGCAAACAAAAAGTATTATTTTTTAAAAAAGCAAGTCTTTCTCTTTGTGTCAGAATGATCCAACATTTATTGGACCAGTGTCGACATCGCACGACGATCGTGTTTGGCAATTTGGGTCGCTGGCTCGATCGAGTCACGTATTACGAGCACGACTATCCTTACACCATCCTCTTTGAACCCAATTTCGGAGTGCACGTGCCTCGGTCGTTTGGAAAGTCCGTGGTCGTGTTTACCAGTCATTTGGATTTGACGTGGGATCTAGGCGTCGAGTTGAGATTCTTTCAACTGGGTCGTCCCCCGTCTCGCCGAGTTTGGGACGCCCATCAACCTCACAACAAGGAGGCCTATACGTTGAATCTCACAAACTGCACGCGCCTAGCGGATGTGTACGTGAGACTATTAACGTGGTTGGATGATTGGGAAATGCATCGAGACGACCACCTTCCTTGGCGCCTGGTCATGCCCCCAGCTTGGAAACGGGCGTTGGAACCCCACGTGGAACGCTCGCATCGCAAGGCCTTGGAATATGAGATGCCAGTTGACGTCACGCTCCTCGAGCCTATATAACGCCAGCGTCTAGCCAGCAGAGTCATTCTCTCTCAGAGAGAACAGCCATCGGTTCCCCTTTTTTTGGGTAAAGGACGGTGCCAACGTTGGAGGACCTCTTTTTAAAAACTTGTACTGAAAAGAGGCACAAAGATGTGCTAAAGATTAGTTTCGAGGTCCCAGATGTCATCCAATACATGGAAAGATGAGTGTCAAGGTTGAAAAGTGTTCACCAAGATGTCCTCAAATACGATTAGTTTCAAGGGCCAATAGGAATCGATTCACGTGACGTCCCAGAGTATATAATAGGAGAGACCTGAGCTGCCACAGACATTCTCGTCCCATGCACCATGTCTCATGTAGCCTTTTTTGCTCATGCCAACGTGTTTCATCGTGGGGGTAAGCCGGTCCCCATCGAAATCTCCATTGCCAGCATTTCGGAGGATCCACAAGTCATGTGCATCACCGTGGATCATTCCAATTTGATCACCACCTCGAAAGATGACCGGGCTAAACGGTATATCAACGAACGCCTCCGTCTTAAAAGCCACCTGCCTGGATCCGTGCCCCTCGAATACCTCAGCTTTTGCGTCAGGGGTAAATTTGGTCAGCTGGCGCAAGGCAATCGTGGCCTCATCGTGGTACAGGGAACCGACCAGCGCAAACTCTTTGAGCAGCTGGGTTTGTTTACCATCAGCTTGGAGACGCTGCCAGAGTTCCAGGATCTCCATGACCGTACGCTACCCGATCACCTGCACGATGAGGTGCACGAAAATTATGACATTTCCGAGTGCACCATGGTCAAATCTTACCGGTTTGCGCGTTATCTACAGCATTTCAACAAGCTGCAGGCCGAATGTCAGAAACAAGTGGCTGATTTAGTGGAGTAAATGTGGAACATTGAACTGTTAAACTGTACATATTGAACATTGAAATATTAAACTCTACCTATTGAATTGAACCGAAAAAAGGGGGACCGAGTCGACACAAGAGTCGACTCGGTCCCCCTTTTTTGGGTGAAGGAGAGTGCCAACGTTGGAGGGCCTCTCTTTGAAAACTTGTACTCAAACGAAAGATACATTAGACACTAAAGCATTGAAACTCACCTATCCCCTCCGTGGCACGCCAAGATGGCAACGTCGTGAGATGGCTCGCCTCCAATGTTCTAACAACACCCCTATTGGAATGATTCTTTGTCTTTTCTCGACATACCAACGTTGTAATGCCTACACTTCATAGATCGCTGCTTTCCCCCAGCTTGACTTGTCTCCCTTTCATTTACCCTCCCTGACCTACCTCCATTACATGGGTCGTTGCTTTCACCCAGCGTGACAAGTCTCCATTTCATTTGTGGCTCACCCCCTCCATTTTCATTATTCGTCTAGGATGAAACTTTTTTTTTTCTCGCGCCCCATCCAACATATTTTTTTTCAGAGGAATTTGAAAATTTTTTTCGATAAACACACCATAGGGGACACGATTCTGACCAAAAGAGCCCTTTCCAAAAAGGTTGTTTTCCATTTTCAATCATTTTTTGAAAGGGTCACGGTGCTCGACTATTTTTTCGACCGACTGTAGCTATTAAATAGCTTATTATCCTTTTTAAATAATTTGTATAGTTACTACTAAAACTTTGAACGCAGAATTTTTCTACTTGATTTTTGTTGTTATCGCTACAAACTTGTCTTTATTTTAAAAGCTATGAAAGCAAACCGAGTTTAGTTTTGTTGTTCTCAATACTTAGAAAAAGCTAAATAAAATATAATTTTAAAAATTTTCAAATTCTGGTCTTAAAATTTTTTTGTTTTGTTTATGTAAGCAGTAGTAGGTAAACGCAGACTTTCTCTAGCAAGTATATATATATATATATATATATATATATATATATATATATATATATATATCAGATTCGGCTTGGGGCCCAAGACCTGAACTTGAGGGGGGGGGCAGTTATTTTCCGTTACGTCACTGATTAAAACCTCTGAGTTTCTATTGTTTGCTGCCTGTCTATTCCACTTTTTAAGATGTGAAATATAATTATAGTTTTTATGTATTCTGCTCTTTGTCCATGCTTCTTTGTTTTTACTTTTATGTTGTTTTTTGAAACGTGTGTGTTTGTGTGTGGGGGGGGGGGTGTCTTCTACTGAAAACCAAGGAATAATTCTCCAAGGTTCTGGAGAGGCTTTGGTTAGTTTATCAACTTCTTTATTGATCTCTATTCCCTTATGTGCCGGTAAACAAATAAATGTGATGGATTGAACTATTTGGAGACTCTTTTGCAATGTTGAACTTAAATTTAAAATTATCGAATTGAATTTTCTATTAATTTTTTGGATACTTTTTAAAACTTATTAATTGTCCGTCAGGATAACATAGTTTTCGGCTTCTGTTATCCAATTTTGTAAATCAGTTCATATGGCTATAGCTTCAGGTGTGCAAATTGAAATCATCGCTTTTAGTAGGAAATTCTGTTGGGCGTTTTTCTTGGGATTCAAGATTCCTGGTCATGTTTGATTTGTAGTTTTTGAGCCATCTGTTGCTATTAGGATACTGTTATTAAAATTTATCGGGATGTAATCAATAAATATATTTTGTACTATGACATCTGGAAGATCTTTGTTTTGAAAAGGCAGTTCATGCGTATAGATCTTTTTTTTATGACCTTCATATATCGGTGGAGACGGGATCCATTGAAGAGTGTCCACTTTAGAGAAGCAGAGTTCTTGGAGGAGGTTTATTAAGTGCTTGTTACTAGCACTCAGTTAAAATAGTTGAATTCAGGTTGCTACATTTTAAATAAATTCATCAGACTTTCATTCTCTACTGGATCTTTATTTCACGTGCATATTCTAGGCAGTCAGTACAATGAGTGCAAGTGGTTCTCAACAAACACATCACATTTTTAAAAAAAATACAGTTTTTTTCACAGTTAACAAGATACATATATATTATTAATCTAGATAAAGTAAAATACAAAAACCGAAATATAAATCAGGAGAATAATTTTAAAAATTAACAATAATTAAATGCATCTAAATAAAATTTTAACATTTATTATTTAAGTTTAACATTTATTCTAATGTTCTCTAATGGTCCACTTTAGAGAAGCAGAGTTCTTGGAGGAGGTTTATTAAGTGCTTGTTACTAGCACTCAGTTAAAATAGTTAAATTCAGGTTGCTACATTTTAAATAAATTCATCAGACTTTCATTCTCTACTGGATCTTTATTTCACGTGCATATTCTAGGCAGTCAGTACAGTGAGTGCAAGTGGTTCTCAACAAACACATCACATTTTTAAAAAAAATACAGTTTTATTCACAGTTAACAAGATACATATATATTATTAATGTAGATAAAGTAAAATACAAAAACCGAAATATAAATTAGGAGAATAATTTTAAAAATTAACAATAATTAAATGCATCTAAATAAAATTTTAACATTTATTATTTAAGTTTAACATTTATTCTAATAGAATTAATTTAGTTTCACTAGAACCCATGCCAAGTATCTTTCAACTGATTTCTGAAAATAGCTTGACAGGTGCAGCCATCTAGTGGCAAAAATATTGAACTATTTTTATCCTCACATTACTCTCTCACCAGTAACTGAGTTACGATAATCAGCAAACTATGGTAGAAAATTTTACATATGCTAGGTGCGCACAAAATTCAAAATGTTAACTTTACATGATATATAATAACCTTACAACTCTTCTGTGGATAATTTTCTTAAAGAAACAGTCAGTTAGCATGGATTAATTCAAAAAATGTCTTTGCTTATACTAAGGACACATGCATACAAAAAAATATACATACAAAATTCAATGACATTACTGAGTCATATTTACATATCATACTGTATTGTTAACACACAATGAAATTTAAAGATATATCTATTAATTGTTTGATGCAGAGGAGGGGAAAAAATCACTATTTCTACATACAAACAAAATACTATAGACAACACAAAATATACCACCAATTCCATATATATATGTAACATTTCTTAACATACATTTACATATTCAATGTGTTATGTTTTCAATGACATGAAATAAGGAACACAAATAAATTTTGTAATCAGTATATGTGTGATGATATTAATAGACATAATAAATATATTCTATAAAATTGGGTCGAGTGCTAACTCAACCAATAACACAATTTCTGCTTGCAGAATTATATTATAGGAATGTAACTTGTTCTACAGGATATTGTTATGTGGATACACTAAATATATAAGATAATGTGTATGCTAACACAGGACATATTATGAAAATGGAAATGTTGATGAAAATACAATAAAATTCAACTATATATCGAAATGTGAATACAATAAAATTCAGCTATCAAAATGTAAATACAATTAAATTCAAACTATTAAAATGCATATTCATGTACTATAATAAAGATTTTGTACAAGAAAAAATAGATGTTACAGGTATCATATAATAGGGATGAAATTTTTGCAACATATATATATATATATATCTTAATACACAAAATTCTATCAATGCAGTTATTTGATTTGCTTGCCATACAATATAATGCAATACTTAGCATATCTAACATTAATTTCAATGAAATGAATAAGAGTAGGAGCTATATTTTGCAAAATTATACTATAGGGGCAGAATGAACAGTAAGCAATATTCTATGGTGAAATTATACATGTATCTACATATTCACAACATAATTAAGCACTTGATGATTTTTAATACTAAATATACTGGTATCCAAAAGTTAAGCATAAATCGTAAAATGCGAAATACATGGTGTAAATATTCGTAAAATTATTCCAAACTTTTTACGGATATTAATTGGGTGAAGAAGAAACATTGAATTTATGCAAAACTTTTCAGGCGACTACGTCCTGCGCGAAACACTGGCGCATGTCGGAACGTGGAGAAACCGATTCACGTAGCATAGGCAGTTCAGACAAGTTTCGTGTAACTGCTGTGCGAAGGAACGTTGTTAACCATCAAGCAAGGTGAATGATGGCACAAAGACGCCAATTGGACATGTTTAAGAAAGGAAGAATAGTTGGAATGCTGGAATCCTCACGATCACAAACCGAAGTGTCTCGAATTCTGAATGTGGACCAGTCTGTGATCTCAAGACTGTGGCAGAGGTTTCAAAGAACGGTAGATGTTACCCGACAACCAGTATCAGGTCGACCAAGAGTCACAACTCCTCGCCAAGACCGATATCTCGTAATAAGTGCGCGACGTCAGAAGGGCAGTACTGCCAGAGCACTGGGTTCGGCGCTCACAGTCGCCACAGGAATACGAATTTGGAGATAAACTGTTTACAGGAGACTCAATCATGCCGACCTGTATGCCAGAAGACCAGCAGTTTGCATTCCCCTCACGTTTGCGCATAAACACGCTCGTTTGAACTGGAGTTTGAAATATCAACATTTGAGTGTGGGAGAGTGGGTCAATGTGATGTTCAGTGACGAGTCCCGGTTTAGTCTCAGTAGTGATTCTCAGCGGGTAACGATATGGAGAGAACGTGGAACACGTTTTGAACTAAGAAACATAACAGAAAGATATCATTTTCCATCAAGGGGAGTAATGGTATGGGTAGGCATCATGATGGACGGCCGCACAGACCTCCATTTCTTTGACACGGGGTCTGTGACTGCTCAAAGATGTAGAGACGAAGTTCTTGAGCCTTATGTTCGCTTGTTTCGAGGTGTTGTCGGTCCTGACTTCCTATTCATGGATGATAATGCACAATGTCACCGAGCGGTGCTGATTGATGACTTCCTTGAAACGGAAAACATCCAGCACATGTCGTGGCCTGCGAACTCCCCTGATTTAAATCCTATCCAGCATGTATGGGATATGCTCGGGAGACAAATTGCAGCCCTTTCGCACCCACCAAGTTCCGTTACAGAACTGAAGAGAGCTCTCCAAGAAGATTGGAATCGTTTGAGCCCACAACTCATTCATCATCTCATAGCAAGTATGGTAAATTGCTGTGCAGCGTGCCTGGCAGTCAGAGGTGACCACACGCCTTATTAAACTGCAGCATCAGTATTTTATTTAATGTTTTCTTTCATTTTTTCTTTAAAGTGAGAGACAATGCTCAGTTTTCTTTCAAACTGCTACTTTGGATAATAAAATTACTTATTATCATTCTTTTGATTCGCTTCCTTATTTTATAACTATTTTACACTCGCATATCACGTTTCCCGCTATTCTGATTTACAGTTCCTTCTTTATTCACATAATTATCAATTATGCTTAACTTTTGGACACCAGTGTATAATTGAGCAAAAGGCATATACATATAAAATATTAATCTTTAAACCTTACTGGTTGTTTTATCTTCCGACCACATCTGGAAGTTGTTTGATTATCAGATGGGAGGTGGGACTCTGTATGAACTGAATTCCCATCTGTTTGCTTACATGTTATCGGCTTGTTTTCTTTGTCTGTAAATAGTCTGGTAACCTGTAACCAGTAAATAGGCTGGTTTTAGACGTCAATTGATATGTTTACATTTTTGTTTTTCATTGACAAGGTGAACAATTTTTCTGAGAGTTCAACTACTTTATATGGTCCTTGGTAAGGTGGCTCAAGAGCTTTTTTCACTCTGTCTATTTGTGGTGACCTGTGGTTCCTTACACTAATACCTTCCTGTCTATCTGAAAACCCGGCTGGATGTGTAGGCAGACTTGAATGATCAAAAGACATACTTCCAATGCAAACTGATTTATTGATGCTTATCAGTATATAAGATCAGACACAACACAATTCTAATTAAGATAAATAAACGAGAGTGGAGTAATGAAGTGGGGCATCAAAACTAGCGGATAATACAGAATTTCAACTGAATCTAGGAAAGCTTAAACGCGCACAATTACAACTACGCCACATGATAATAATCTGATTTTCTTAATCAAAGTCACTGACCTTATATTTTAATGCTGCGGTTCCTTCGTGATGAACTTCTGGCACTTAATATGGCTGGAAGAATTAGTGAAGACTCCACACTCCGTAATAATGAATTTCACTATTTTAAATCCGCTTCTCTTCGCGTACATCAACACGTATCAGGCTCGCTTCACTTTGTGACGTGGCTATCCGCGAGAATTTATTACTAATCCTCTTGGGTAACTTTGGGGCCAGCATTTATTCTATTTCACAGCCTCTTCGGGAAAAACACGAGATAGTTATATGCTAATTAGTTCGACCATATAAGGTCTAGATTTCGTAAATGTATAGGGAGAAGGAGTTGCCAAACTACATGTAAGTATCGTCGGTGGATTACTTCAACGAGCTTAGAGCGCATTTGATAGTATTTGATATTATTTTTAAGTAAAGTATTAGATTAATCATTAAAGGAATTAGATTCAGTACCGACCTGAGGTTAGCAAGAGTTCGTCTCCTTCTCCATTCTGATAGCTGAGATTACTTTGACGGGAATATTAGATTTGAATATTAGATTTGAATGTTAGATTTGAGTATTAGATTTGAGTATTAGGATTAATCGAGGTATTAGGGAATCACTCCGAGGTTTCCACTTATAAATTGAACTTGTGCTGATTATTATTCGTGTCTGTCTGTCTTAAATAAATATTTGTTGCTATGGCTTTTGTTGGTGATGATATGTTTCCTCCTACACTTAGAGACGCGTCGGGCAGTGGCTTCGCACGTAGCGCTCTATAGATTAGGAAGAAGAACTGGTGGAATAGCTGTGGAACTAGTTTTTTTAGGCCATTGAGTGAAAGGGCCGGAAGAAGAAACGTAGCTCGTGCATGCACATAGCGAAGAAAATGCCGACAGTTTTTCCTATGTCATTTTTATAATTGTAAATAGATGTAAATAGTGTGGTGTGGTTTTAAGAAAATTAATTATAAACAGTAAATCCGGTAAATGGAAGGAAATGTTTATTTCATTTAAACTGTGACGGGTCTATCCGCTTCAATCTTCCATTAATCCTCTTGGGTAACTTTGGGGCCAGCAATTATTCTATTTCACAGCCTCCTCGGGAAAACATGAGATAGTGTTATGCTAATGAACTCGACTATATAAAGTCTAGATTTAGTAAGAAAGAGGTAGGAGAAGGAATTGTAAAATTAAATGTAAGTATTGACTACGGATCTCTTCAGCGAGCTTAGCGCGTATTGGATAGTATTTGATATGATTAATCATTAAAGGAATCAAAGAGATTAAATTTAGTACCGACCTGACGTTAGTAAGGGTTCGTCTCCTTTGTCAATTCTGATAGCTGAGATTACTTAGTAGGGAATATTAGATTTAAAGGTTAGAATTGAATGTTAGATTTGAGTATCAGGATTAATATAGGGATTAGATAATCACTCCAGGGTTTCTACTTGTAGTTTTAACTTGTAGTTGTTATTTGTGTGTTGTTAATAAATATTTGTAATTATGGCTTTCTTTGGTGATAATATGTTTCCTTCCACACCTAGAGACGCGCCGGGCAATGTGAACCCAGTCCAAAATATGACTGAGACACGACAATGGCACCCAACGGGTTTGTCCTCAGGACATATCTCCCTTAACCCCGAGATGGGAGTCGGATCCAATTTTAGGCTCTTGCCTGATATTTATTTTTCTGGAGTTGAAAATGTTGAAGAATTCCTTGAATATATTGACAGTAATGTTAAGTTTTACGAGGTACCTAACAATTTAAAATGTGCTTATCTTAAAGGGCGTCTCCGAGGACGAGCCTTGGACTGGCATGACGTCTTCGGATCTTCGATAGTGAAAGGGAATGCTACGGATTTCGCGCAATTAAAAGAGGCTTTGACAGCAAATTTCCCAGTGGTTAGGAATAAGACTGAATTGGAAGTCAGGTTCTATTCGTCATATCAGGGTCACGGTCAGGCTCCTTCTGATTTTATTTATGACCTTCTCAAAATGCATAAAAGGTTAAGACTAAATATGTCGGAAAATAATTTAATCGAGCATATTGTTGCCCGTTTGGAACCACAATTGATGGAATACATAGAGATTAGAAATCCAACCACTCAATTGCAGTTAATTCAGATGATATCAAAGTACGAGGACAGATATTTGAGGAGAAACAATCCGGGTTCGAGTAATAATAATAGTGAAAGACGAGCTTATGATGTGAGTAGGAGGTCTAACGAAGGTCGTACAAATAGAAACTGGAGAGATACTGGGGTAGTCGAACGACAAAACGATAGGAGACAGGGTTAGAGAACTTCCTATGGGACGAGACCCCAGAGGAGCCATGATAATCAAGGGTTCGAGAACAGGAACCGTAATTATAGAAACGATCATGAATTTGAGAATCTTGGTGGACGAGATCAATATAGAAATTGAGGGGTCCGAGTGATAATTTTGAACGGGGGTCGAATAATCGATGGAATAGGGGTAGTCATAAAAATTAAACTTTTTAAGCGTTCGAAATCAAGATCGATCGCATGCTGATGAGAAACCTCCTATAAGGGCTTCTGCTTTACGGATGTCCCCTGTAGAACTCCCGTATGTGCCAATTTTAGTGAATGATATCTTCACTAAGGCATTATGGGATACTGGGGCCGAGAAGTCATTCATCTCTGAAGAAACGTATAGGACATTATTTTTCTTATAAGCCAATAAAAAAATCTAATGCAAAAGTTATAACGGCTCAGGGCCCTGTTGCAACAATGTAGGGACGATAGAATTATAAATACGAATTAGAGAATTCACGAAAAGTGCGATTTTCACATATTAGCGGATCTCAAATATCCATGCATTTTAGGTATCGATTTTATACGAAACTCGAAAATTACCACGAATTTCGAGGAAAAGTCTTTAGCGATTCCGGATTCGCAAATCGAAGAAATAAAAATCGTTGAGGAGAATGTAGAAATTGATCTTTCAAATACAAAGCTAGGAGAATTTAATGTTGAATGGGAACATAGACCAGTTGCTCAAAATGTTGTGGCAGATTTGTTATCGCGGAACCCGGTGGAAAGTTTTGAGGATAGCAATATAACTTGTGCAGTAATTAGAGATTTGGTACTTTCGTCAAGGGAGCAATTGATAGCTGAACAAAAGCAGGACCCCGAGCTGGGTCATATTTATCGATACTTACAAAACCCCGATGACAGTACGGTGAATGCAGGGGTCTGTGGGAACTGGTCCCAGGATTTCAAAATCATAGATGGATTGTTATTTTATGCGAAGTACGCATCCTCTCTCGGAGAAATGAGAGTATATATTCCAAAGTCAATGCGAGGTGCGATAATGAGCGAATTTCATGATAAGCCTATGGCTGGACACCTCGGAATACAGAAAACATATTTACGCGTGAAGGATGCTTGTTATTTTCCATACATGCGTAGGGCGATACAAGATTATGTTTTGGCATGTGAGACGTGCCAAAAATTTAACTATAAGAACGCGTTACCGGCTTGTCATTTAATACCGATTGTAATTAATTATCCGAACAAAATAGTTTCATTAGATTTGTTAGGCTCCTACCAGCATCGAAACCCAAAGATATAGATATATTTGTGTAATAACGGATCATTTTACGAAGTGGTTGGAAATAATACCCCTCAGAAAGGCGTCGCAAAAATAATCGCCAATACCCTGTTCGAAAATTATATTTCGAGATATGGAGCTCCAGTTAAATTAATTAGCGATAACGGTCCCAATTTGTATCCGAAGTTTTTGAACATTTGTCATGATATACAACTCCCTAAGATTATCACCGTTACTTGTTTCTACCGTTTACCGTTAATAGTTTCTGGAAGTGTAGGCGGATTAAGAATTCAAGAGACATCTTTACAAATCACTATATTTATTGATACCTCTTAATCAAGGAAATTTACACATACACTATTCAAATTTAAGAACAATAAAACACAGTGGAGAATGAGAAGGGGTAACTATTAGCGGAACAACGGAATCTGAACTGAATCCCCCAAACATCAGCACTACACACGTACTAATCAGCTAACACACGTACACGTATTTACAATTTCTAAGTCACTAACCTAATTCTTCTACTTCGGCAGGTCCGTCTTGTGGAATACTTTGATTCAGGTTAGATCGGATAAAGGCTAAGATCCACTCTCGACTTTACAAATTCAATCTTCAGCTCTTCAGCTTTGCTCGTCGCGTTACTTCACACTAAATTTGTCAACAACTGCGAGATGATTTACCGATGCTTCAATTCACTTTATTTTAAAAATCTAACTCTTCACTTTACTACTCTCTCTCTTTCACTTTCCCCTTCACTTTCCCACGTTAACTCGCGAAAACCCGAAGTTATATAAAATATCTCATTTGCATAAATCACGCTGCTTTGGCTCCCAGTGGAGATTGGTTGAAATAAATAAAACTTGAAAGAATAATTGAGAGGATTAGTGAAGACCGTACAGATCCGTCACAACCCCCTCCGAGAAAAAAGCGTGACTTATTAAAGGTCTAAACGACATGAAAGAACTCACGTAACATGCCTAACGCCTGAAAAACTCTGAACCTGCAAAAAATTTTAACTCTAACTCAACAATTTTTAATTAAACTAGCAACAGAAATGACTACTCAAAAGGGCACTCCACTCTATTTTATTTATTTTTCACATGTATTCCCTACAGTGCATCCCATTCGGGTGAAGATCAGGGGAAAACCTTGCCTTAAGGAAAAAACCTTGATCATGCACTTTACTTAAGTACTAATAAATATAAAAATTTTACAATAATATCTTCATACGACATCATCCCTTCATCTCATCACTATGTTTAGGGACTGCTGCCCTGAAAGGAAACTATATCAATTTTCTTTCTAAAACATGACATTATATGCACAGAACCTTATACAATTTCCTTATTGACAGAAATATGGCATACATTATATTATATATATATAGTCTCATATCAAAATAACCTTCATCTGGTTTCATTTTCAAAAATTCCCAACCAATCGCGCTGCGCTGTTAATGTTTTTGCTAGTAATCCTAATTACGCCACGCCCCGAAACCAGATACTACTTATACATCCTAATAATTACACACAAAAATATGTACAGTTTTCACATACAATATAATTACAACAAACAATACAAGTAATCTCACATATAAAGCCACGTCTTTAATGTGTAGCAAAACAAATGCAATACAACAAATGTTTTTCCACGATTTGGAAAAAAAATTAAATACAAAAGCTTTCTCAATCGATATGAAAATGCACACAACGCAGTGACACATTTTGTACGCTAATTTTACAAAAAAAAAATAGACTAGCCCACATAGAAAGTACTCTGAACTGTCTGTCAGAGGGAAAATAAACAAATTAGAATTATACAACCTGGCTAGTCTTTAGATCCAATCTGCATAGGCTTTGTCTCCAACCATGGCCTCTGTGCTGGATGACCTTGTCCTAGGGTTGTCCACTCTGCGCTCCAACCTTCTGGGTCTCCTCTTCCATCGAGTCCGTTGAAGTTGATATGCTCCTGCTGAGGCGTTGTTTTCCTTCGTGAGAACTGGAACTTGGCTGTTGTCCACTTGACGTCGGCTCCGAAGATTGTATGGACAGCTCCTTTCCTGATGAGGTCTGTTGTACTTGAATCTGTGGGATGGTCCTGGAACTGCTCTTTCAGTACTATTTTCTTCCACCTTTCTATACCGCTTTCTGGAGGGGCGAGAGGGCATTGACGATTAAATCTTTCTTTTTCTCGGGATAACTGGGCCTCTGGTCTCTTCTTCTTTTATATGTTTTCTCTCCAAGAGTCTGGCCTTCCTCTTTTCTCTCTTTCAGTCCAAAAAGGTCTTTTTTTCCTGAAATATACACGTCACCCCCCGAAGAAACAGCAGATTCCTTCCGTCCACGTTTTTTTCTCACCTCCACTCCATTGCGTCTATTCGCAACTATATCTCTACTACCATTTAAATTTCCTGATTTCGATCCTTTACGACAACCCCCATCATTCTCCGATTGCACCAATGTCGACTGAGCATCATCCGACCTGACTGAAGTCACTGAACCATGATCACTACTAGTGTCACTTTCCGACTCGGCAACACTGTCTTCTCTTTGATGGTAAATTCTCACCTGGTCCACATTAACCGTTATTCTTTTACCAAATTTTAATATTACTAAATTATTATTATTTTTTACACTCAGAACTTTATATGGGCCCTCAAACTTTGGCATAAGTTTACCTACTATTTTTTTACTTGTCGAACTTAACGGGTGAGTTTGAACTAATACTAGATCATCAACTTTCACATTATTTTCACGCCTCTTTTTATTATAATATTTCGCCACTTCTCTTGCTGACGCTTTGTATGAATTCTAGCCTCCTCAAACAACCTTTCTATGTTCCCACAAACTAAATCTGATCCATCAGTTACCATAATTAAATTCTGAAAAGGGGTGATTAAATTTCGACCTAATAATAATTCCGCCGTGTTTTACCCGTTGTCTCATGTACTGCTGTCCTAATAGCATATCCGAACTCTTGCAGAAATTGATCCCATTAGTGTGATTATCCGCGACAAAACACGAAATCATTTTTAAAAGAGTGCGATTAACTCTTTCTGTTTGATTAGCTTGTGGACGATATACCGCAGTTTTAACGTGTTTTATGTGCAACTGCGACATACTTGCTCAAAACTTCGGATATCATTTGGGGCCGTTGTCGGTGATAATCTAACAGGAGCTCCATAAAGCGCAATATAATTCTCAAAAAATGCATTGGCAATTGATTTAGCCGAAGCTTTCCTTAAGGGAACTATTTCAACCTATTTTAGAAAAATTATCTGTAATTACTAAAATAAATCTATAGCGTTCTGGACTAGTTGCAGGGTATGGGCCTAACAAATCTAAAGATACGATTTCATTCGGAAAATTCGTTATTATCGGAATTAATTGACCAGCTGGTAATCCGTTTTTATAATTGACTTTTGGCATTGGTCGCAGGTTGCTACATATTTATAAATGTATTTCCTCATGTATGGGAAATAACACGCGTCTTTTAATTTTATGTAGGTTTTCTTTTGCCTAAATGGCCTGCGATCGGCGAGTCATGGAATTCTCGCATAACATCTTTACGTAATATTTTAGCTATACATACCCTTAATTCACCTAGTGTGGTTGTATATTTTGCATAATATAGCAATCCATCAACGATTTTAAAGTCATGGGACAATTTCTACAGATTGATTCATTAATGGAACTATCGTCCGGATTTTCCAAATACTTCATGATGTGACCTAGCTCGGGTCATTTCTCTGTTCCTCTCTCAACTGTCCTCTAGACGATAATACTAACGATCTAATCACCGCACAAGACACCTTTGGTTCTTCATTACTTTCTAACGGGTTTTCCTAGACAACATATCAGCCACTAAATTTTGCGTACCTGGGCGATGTTCCCATTCTATATTAAAATTTGCCAACTTAAGCGTCCACCTTATCATTCTAGACGACAAAATTCTTTCCATTCGTTAATTTGGTAAGTGCAGCATGGTCTGTTATCACTTTAACCGGCAAGGATCCGAAATACGTGCGATATTTATTTTATGTCCATATGACAGCTTAACATTCACGTTCCGTCACACTATAATTCCTTTCTGCTCGGTTTAAAGTTCTCGAGGCAAACGCCATAGGCCTATTATTCTGTGTCAATACTGCTCCTACCCCCACTGAGCTCGCATCCATATAGAGTTCAAAATTTTGGGAAAAATCTGGTAATTGTAACACTGGAGCTTCTGTCAGTGCTTTCTTAATACGATCAAAGGCTTCCTGCGCTGATTCCGACCAACGGAACTTAGAGTTTTTTCGTTTTAAATTATATAAGGGCTCACACATGTTGCGTAGTTTTTAATAAACTTTTGATACCAACCCGTCATTCCTAAAAATTTTGCTATTTGTTTTGCAGTTTTCGGAGGTTTCATTTCAATAATTGCTTTTACCTTCTCCTCATCTGTTTTAACTCCTTCTTTATTAATAACTAAACCCAAATAACGTAATTGTTCCCTCGCGAAATGACATTTCTCGCGATTCAACGTTAAACCAGCCTCCTGCAACAATCTGAATACTTCCCGTAAGTGTTCTACATGGCTTTCAAAAGATGGAGACGAAATAATCACGTCATCCATATAACAGTGGGCAAAACGCCCGAGGACTGGCTTGAGGATCATCTCTATGGCCCTTTGAAAATTTGGAGCTGCCCCCGAAAGGCCAAATGGCATGCGAGTAAATGCAAAAGTACCATTTTTTGTAACAAACGCCGTCTTATGAACATCTTTGGGGTCTACTGCCATCTGAAAGTATCCGCTGCGTAAATCAAGTGATGACATAATTTCGGTGTGTGGAATATTAGTGATCAAATCATCAATTATTGGTAGCGGATATCGCGGATATCTCGTGATCGCATTTAATTTCCTATAATCTATTGCAAACCTATAAGCTTCTGGGTCATCTAACGGCAACCCGTTTTTCTTCCGACATAAAACAACTGGAGACGCGTAGGGCGATGTTGTTGGAACTATTGTTCCATCATTTAATCTTCTGAACATGGTAGTCGATTACCCTGTTTGACCCTGTCATAGCGATAAGGTCTCGAAAAAACAGGAGGACTATCACCCGTGTCAATTTCATGACAAAACACATGTGTCAGACCAGGCTTAAGTGAAAACAACCCATGAAATTCCTTAAAAAAATCTTAATTCTGTTTTGTTTGAATTTAACTTAGTGTTAGATAAATCTATCTGAACGGTTCGTCCGAAATTGCCACTTTTTCCATTTGCGAATCCGGAATGATTAACGATTTTGACAGAAGTCCAAACTAATCTTTGCATGTGACATAAAATCAATACC
>BMAO01027116.1:0-15202 GCA_019973975.1 Trichonephila clavata
TTAGACTTCTTCCAATTACAAATTAAATATTGATTTAAAATAGATATTTTTTTTATCCTAGATACTTTAACCTCTGCTTTACCATCCTATAATAACACAATTCTATAGTTAGCTTATTTATTACGAAAAAAGTTAAGCGCTTCGAAGAAAAGATAGAAAACCATGCCACAAAATGGAGTATACGCTTCTTATATTTGTTAATTTTGCCACCACTTTTTTTAGTTTCAAATTTTCTTTAAAAGTTTCAGGAGTAGATGCTGCTTATAACACGTGCTATTGCACTTCAAAGCTTTTAAATAGTATTTTTTCTCATTAAAAATCGTAAAATGAGCTCTCGTAGCGAAACTACTGAATCTGAACGTTTATTGGTTGTAAAATGGTCGAAAGAGGGAAAATCTCTTCAAGAAATCGCTTCGTTGATTGGTGTAACTCATGGTTGTGTCCAAAAAATTCTACAGAAGTATAAAAAAACTGGATCTGTGGCCAATATTCCTGGAAGAGGACTTAAAGAAATACTGAGTATTTTTTTTACAGCGAAGAGGAAGATCATTCACTCAGTAAAGAAAGATCCGAGGGTGAGTGCCTCTAAACTAGCTTCATCGATGTCCTCTACAATCGGGGAAAAGATCTAAGATGAAACAATTCGACGTTCCCTTCACCAATATGGGTTTCATGGCCGTACACCATTACGAAAGCCACTCATCAAATATGTGAATAGACAAAAGAGAATGATTTTTGCCAAAGAACATCGTTTAAAGCCTATTTCTTTCTGGAATACTGTAATATTTTCTGATGAAAGTAAGTTTAATCTTTACGGAAGCGATGGACGATTTAAAATATGGAGAGAAGCTGGGAAAGCACTGCTACCTAAAAACACCATTAAGATAGTCAAGTTCGGGGGGGGATCTGTCCTCGTTTGGTGTTGTATGTCGGCTGGAGGAGTTGGAGAGCTTGCTTTTATATTGATGGTATTATGGACAAACATGTATGTTTGGGGATTTTAAAGGATAACTTGGAAAAAAGTGCCAGTAAGTTGGGGCTTGGGTCAGGCTTCATATTCCAGCAGGACAACGACCCCAAGCATACAGCGAAGATTGTGCAGTTATACTTGCTGTACTACTGCAGGAAGCAATTACACACTCCAGCCCATTCTCCAGACCTAAACGCCATAGAAAATTTGTGGTCGCAATTAGAGAAAGCTGTACATGAGCACGAAATCACAAGCAAGGAATTCTCAAGAAGGTTCTGAGAGAAAAATGGGCTAAAATTTCTGTTGAAACCACTAAAACACTGGTAGAATCTATGCCCAGATGATTACAAACTGTAATTCAAGCAAAAGGTTATGCAGCATATTAAATTGTACGTTAAAAGGAAATTAATAAAGGTGTATACTTATTTTTGGGGTGTTGTTTTTCCTCTGATCTCAGATCTTTTTTTTTTCGTAAAAAATAAATAAACGTAACAATTTTATTAGTATAGTACGGTAAAGCGTAGACTAAAGTATATAAGGTAAAAATTTCAATTATCTTAAAGCAATATTTAATTTGTAATTGCAAAAAGTCTCTAAGCTTCTAAGGTGTATACTCAATTTTGTGGCTCACTGTATATGAAGGAGGAAAGCGACTGACTGACTAATCACAATATCTCCGGAAATATTCAACCTACAGACTTCAAGTTTGATGGACATGTTCCTTTTTCAGGGAGTAGAGATCCATTAAGAACGTATTTTTTTGCGAAATTCGAAACGCAAGGGGTGTTATAAATAGTTGTTTCCATTTTTAAACTATTAGACGCACAGTCTTTATATTTGATAAATAGATTGCTTTCATAGAGTAGAGATCAGCTGAAAGATGGGTTTTGGGAATATAGCCCCCGAGTGGCGTTGCGGGGGATTAAGGGGCGTAATAGACAAATATTTTCGTTTATAAACTGCTTGACCTACCTGCTTGAAAATTGGTAGGTATGTTTCTTTCATGGAGTAAATATCCGCTACAAAATCGGTTTTGGGGAAATTGAGCCCCAAGGGGTGTTGCGAGGTGTTAAGGGGAGATATAAATAATTATTCCGATTTTTAAACTATTAGACGCACAGTCTTGAAATTTGGTAAGCAGATTCCTCCCATATGATAGAGATACGCTAAGAAATGCGTTTCGTGAAAATCGACTCCCAAGTGGCGTTGCGGGGTTAAGGGGCGTTATAGATAATTTTCTCGGTGTGTTCTTAAACTACTGGAAGTACAGTCTTTAAATATGATAAACAGAATCCTTTCATGAATTAAAAATCCCCTATGTAATGTGTTTTGTGAAAATAGACCCCTCGGTGGCGTGTCGAGGGCTCAAGGGGCGTTATAGATTATTTTTCCACTTTTAATTTATTTGACGCAAAGTTTTCAAATTTGGTAAGCAGATTCCTTTCATAGAATACAGTTCCCCTACAAAATAGGTTTTGTGAAAACAGACCCTCAAGGTGCGTTGTGGGGGCTAAAGGGGCACAATCGATAAATATTTCCATTTTTAAACTATTAGCTCTACCTGCTTGAAAATTGATAGGCATGTTCCTTTCATGGAATAGAGTTCCTTCTAACAAACAGTAAAACGAAAATCGACCCTGAAGTAGGGTTGCGAGGGGTCAAGAGGAATTATAGGAAAAAATTCCTGTTTTTGAATTGTTAGACCCACATACTTGAAATTTTTTAAGCATGTTTCTTTTTTTGAAAAGGGATCCAATAAGAATGTATTTTACGGAAATCAACTCTTGGGAGAGCTGGGGGTTATTGGGGCGTACTGACAAAAACAATCCTTGTTTCGAACTGCAAGGACTGTAATAATGAAATTTGGTTTGCGTTTTTCTTTTGTCGAATTGAAATCCGCCAAGAACGGTAATTTTGGAAAACGACTTTCAACGGGATTACGGGGGTATTGATAGTAAAAATTTAGTTTTTTCCCTGTTAGATTTAGACTTGAAATTCGGCTTGCATGTTCATTTTACAGAGTAGATATCCACCGAAAATTAGTTTTGCGGGAATCCACTTGGTTATAGGGTTACGAAAGTGCAAACATCATTCTATACTTCAATTTTAGAGATTTTAGAAAATACAAATTAGATGAGAGTTCTGCCCTTTTTTTATACTAAGAGGTGACAGTTTCAGGTATAAGTATATTTTTCAATACAATCGAATTCTCTTAATGCTAGGACTTAAATATTAATAATTTATATATATATATATATATATATAAACAGTATATATTTATAAAACATCATGATATACCCATTAAAGCGGTTGGGTAACGGCTGTTTTTTTATAAATGGAATTCGTTTGCTGGGGGATATTTCTAAAGAAAGATATGTTTATGAAACAGTTAATATCCATACAAACGGTCCTTGTTTTATTATTTAAAGACGAAAAATTCTCCCTCTATTTTAAAAATTGCCTTCAATTTTCTAATGTATATTACTGCCCAAAGCATCATGAATATTTATTTCATTTTCTACTTGTAGCAACAAGTTCTGGATGTTGAAATTATTATTTTTATACGAATTCTAATGTGTTAAGTAAATAAATGTAATAAATTGTTATTACATTTTATGCACAAATTTATACGATCAAAATCAATACTCACTTGCAAAATATACTTTCATTTCTAATATGTAAACTTAAGAAAACTGTTTTCAAAAATAAAAAAAACTATTTTCAAGAATTTTGTCAGGGACTTAAGCAAATAGAGCCAACAAAATTATGGTTTTAAAAAAAATAAAATACACGCTTTTATACTGTATCGAAATAAAAAGTAAAAAAATAAATCTTAATATGAAAATAAAATGATTAACGAGAAAAATAATGTCAATGGGGGGTAACAGCGTGGGGTGTTCTATAAATGTATCAATTGTTATAATTTCTAACTTCTATTCCGAAAAGCTGAGTTAGTGCAAAAATGTAGTACAAAGCACCCCACGCTTTTACCCCAATGACATTATTTTTTTCGTTAATCATTTTATTTTCATATTAAGATTTATTTTTTTACTTTTTAGTTCGATACAGTATAAAAGCGTGTTTTTTAGTTTTTTTTAAACTATAATTTATTTTTTATTTTTTATTTCCATCTACAATAAAAGCGTGTATTTTAGTTTTTTAAACTATCATTTATTCATTATTGAATTTATCCTTGAGTTTGATATTTGAAGCTGGAATTACGTGGCTGCTGGAATTAGTCTTGCTCTTCAATGGATATTAATTAATGGGTCTGAAGTGTATTTATTCTCTCCGTTTACGGGGCTTTGGATGAGCCCCGTATCGCTATATTAGTAGATTCTGTCTCTCTCTCTATATATATTTATATAGAACAGGTCAAACAAATAAAAGTGTGTTAAGAAGAAAAAGTTAGAATTAAAAATTTTCTAATGTACCATGTTTTTATAACGGACTAAAAAGTATAAAATTCCTCCTTTTCGTTTTTCCCCCTCTTTTCACATATTCATGTATTCTCATTCACTTCTGAGCTATGGTCCAAATTTCAAGTCTCTAGCTCATCAGAAAGTCAAACAGTTTAAAATCAATTACAAAATCCCACCCAGACAGACATTAAAGAAAGCGAGTTAATAAAAACCTGGTAATATTAAGTGTCAATCGTTTTTTCACGTTTTAAACGTATTTTTTCTAATGTTAATTCGTATCATCACTTCTAAACTATTGCTTTATAAAATTAAAAAATATTTAGCAGTTAGAACATAAATTATTTTTTCCCCCATGCACGAGCCTTTTTTCTATTTTCATTTTCAGAAAAATGTTTATATTATGGTAAGAAATATTACAAACACACAGCCACCCTCCACGTTATCAGTACAGAACACTTTTTGGTTTGTTTTACTTCTATTAACCGCAAGTGTATTTTATACTTGCATATAATTATTTTTAATTCAAAACACTCGCTTTTGGGTTACACCTTATTCTTTTAGTCTCTAAATCTGAAATTAGTCGCCAAATCTAGAAATGGTGAATGAAATTAGTCGTCAAATCTAAAAACGGTGTATGGAATTTGTCGCCAAATTTGAAAATCGTGTATGCAATAAATCGCCAAATATAGAAGTGGAATATGGAATTGTCGCCAAATCTGATTATCCTTATTCCTGACGATCCTGAAAAGGACAATGGAACATAATTATGAAATTATTGTATTGTCATCGGTCCTTGACAAGTGTGCAAAATTTCGAATTGATCTGACCTTTTAAAGTGGGTAAAAATCGAGTTCCAAGATTCCATTACATGCAAGTGAAACTTATAAAAGCGTGTTAATAATAAAGAGGTCATTCTGCAAACTCAAAAATCCTTCATACTTAAAATATAGAATAGAATAATCTACACACATATATATAAACTGTTGTGCTTTTAAAAATGAGAATTTCTAAATATTCAATGCCTCAAAGTTCTAGTGTAATTTCAAGATTATCAAGTGCAAACACTTGTACTGTGTACATTTGTATTCACCTGGTTACTCAATATACATCAAACAGGAAAATAGTTTCTCCTATCTTTATATTGAATTTATCAGGCATTCCATTATTCAACTTTCCACACTATGAGCAAGTGAGATTTTAAGTTCTAGGCAGTTTAACTTTTAAATAATGCTTCTCTCTCTCACACACACACGCACGCACGTACACATACACACACATACACGCAATATGAAACGTATAAGATTTCGGTTAATAATGGAGATGCGTAAATAAACACTGAAGTTATGCAATTTAATTTATTTTACAACAAATATAAAATATAATCATCATTAATATAATTATTTTAGCAAAATAAGATGTTGCTGAATTTGTCTTTATTATTCTTTATGCCTGTGCATAATTTTCAAATACGAAGACGCATAACGCCTAAAAAATATGTGTTTGATCCACGATAAAGTTACCGAAACATAATTTTTTAACTAGAATAAAAAAATATAAACACATTAATTAAACCTCGTGAAAAGAACAATCTTAGAAACAAAGGATCATGAATTGATCATTTTTTTTACTCCGTTCAAAGCAGGAACGGTTTTAAAACTGAGCATTTAAGTAAGGAAAAAAAACATGTGATTAAAGTACTGTCGCTATTATTTAGTAGTATGAAGTGAATTTTTGCAGGACACTAATCATATTTCTTCTTTAAAGACACGCTTACGGTTTTTATATTATTTTTCCGGTTCGACTTTTGAAGATTTATGATAGAACAAACCGCATTTTAAAAAAATTTTGCCTCAATAATTTGTTAGTTTTTTTAGGTATTTAATTGACTAAATTTTGTTAAGTAATTAATTTTAAATAAAACAAACATGATCTCATGCATAAAAAGAAACATAATAAATAAAATTAATCATACATACGTTTAAAAAAGTGTCCATAATGGAATTGTTTCTCATTATTAATGAATAGGAAATTTTGAAAAATCCATCTGTGAACTTTAACAATGAAAGAAGGAAAATACCTGAAACTAATCGTTTAGATTTAAAAGATAGTAATATATAAAAAGAAAAATCATATTTTTCATTAGTAACAGATATGTTTTATATCTTTAAGTACGAAGAATATAAGGATACTAATAATAAAAAATGCTTGTTGATTCTTATATTTCTAAAAAAAACTAGTGTAAAATTAAAATTTTGAAAGATTTTGTCTTTTAAAAGTTTCAAAAGTAATTGTAAGACACAACTCAAATTTAGTGTATTTCTTTAAAGTTATTCGACTACCATAAAATGGTGAATTTTGCCAAAAAAATGACAATTTTCTCTATATAATTTTATTTTATAAACCATCTAATTCGCTTTACAAAAATACCAAGTTTATTATTTTCGGTTCACTGGAACAAAAACTACAAGTGTTTTAGTAAAAGCAGATGACATTACTAAAGCAATATGTCATACTCTAAAACGCGTTTTACTCGAAATGTGTTTTCTTGAAAATTCTCAAATGTGTTGCCAGCGATTGCTAAAAACTTTTTGAAAATAAATAACTAAATTTTTTCTGTATGTTCTGCATAATAGTAGAAGGACTTTAACCTTCAGATTTATCAATCACTATTTTATTACAAAATTTACAGCCTTTTATGTGAATATAATCATTGTTTTCTTAAGCAATTTCATATAATAACAAAGATAAAGTGCTGTAGTTTTGTTAAAGTTAAAATATCTCTTATTCTGAAGGTCATTTAAAAAATGAATAACATAGCAACACATCAGAATTGACAGTTTGAAAATCTGTTTATAAACTTTTGGTATATAATTGGCCGTGTTTATATTATTTTTTGTCATTTTTTACCCATTTTTTTCCATATTAGTAATAATAATTTCTTTTTCTTTTCTTAATTTTAGCATATTTTTCTTAAAATGTACTGAACCAAAGCTAAAAACAACAAAAAATCCCCAAATCACCATTTTTTAAAGAAAAGGTTGTCGCAAGTAGTCGGAAACATTCAAATTTTTATCAGATTTTATCTATAGATAATTTTGAGCAAATCTCATACTTCAAATATCTAAGGTTTACAACGCTTCTTAAGCTCAATCTGTTAATTAGCATATTTACATGGAAAATATTTTTTGTAATAGTTTTGAAGATTTAATTTCAATATTACTACATAATACGCGTTTTTACTGAGACTATTTTTAAGCAGTTTGGGATACCTGTTCAATTTGATTGGTGCTGTTATTTTACGAATCTTTCTGTAAGGGATCGTACATCTTTTTCACGTTGATTAGTTGCTTTTTAAAAGCACAAATAATATTCCTGTACATATTTTATTTTTCTTCATAAGCGAGCAAGAGTCATCAAAATTATCAGCAAAAGAGTCAAACTAAACATAAAAAAAATTAGTTTTCCTTTTAAAATTAAAAAAAAAAATATTCGTTTCTTTTTATCAGAAAATTTAGGAAACAGCCCACGAATTCGTTCATATTCCTTCAAATATTTAGTGATATAGTGAAAAATATTTTATCTTCATCTATTCAAAAGAAACAAGTATGAATCATAATATCACACAGTTTAAAAAGTATATTGTAGCAATATGCCGTCTGTTCCTTCTTTTTAAATTAGTGTATAGGCACAAATATAGGTATTTTTATCGGACACTTAGCTAAAAGTTTATTGTATATTTGTTGTTGTTTATTCTTTTAGGGACATGAATAATTGTTTCCTCGAAGTACTAATATTCAAACTCCATGTTTTCAGATGCATTAAGGAAATATTTTAGAGCATCAATACATTGAATCTGTAGGATTATTATCCTTCAAACAAATGTATTTTTCTAGAGAAAATATAACACATTGTATTTACTCCTCATAAATTTTAAGGAAATGGTTGAATCTATTAAAAATAAAGTTTATTTTTAGTAGTTCATCAAGGGACCATGCATATATAATCTGCCAATGATTTGTTTGTATATATAAATTAATCGAAGCTTAGATATAAAATAATTTTACGGAACACAAATGTGTAGGTGCGCGAGATTTTTCACTTATTTTTAGAATGCAAATATATATTTTGAAATTCACAAATATACAAAAGAAAAGCATTTTGTAGATGGAAACATGTTCCCTTATCTGTTATATGAAAATATACCCAGATGCAAAAATGAATGGATACTCTGTTTCAGCACATAGCTTTTACACTAAATAAATTCGATTTCTGAGCAGAAAGTCTTTCTCTATGTTTTGTTTTCTTCTTCCACATTTACTTTTTATCTTAGTGATTTCGTTTGAGAATATAGAGTAAATGTTTCTAGTCGTGTAAGAAAATATCACCTGAAAATGACACGATGGGGTGATTTAATGTTCAACTACAGAAGTAAAGCTTTGATGGGTTTTGGTTTTGTCGTAAGCACTCTAGCACTATATCTTGTTTTATTTGTCATCATTTTCTCAGTCTTGATCTCTTAAAATATTTTCAGCACAAATATTGTAAATAGACACTTGAATATTATATATATATAGTCTAAACACTCTATATTTAACATAAAGAAAACTTCTAAAGAGAGATGAATAATCAATAATCATCAGAACTGAAAAAAACCGAAACTGTAACATAAATCACTCATAAGACTTTAGAAAAGATATATTATAAATTATAAAAATAACAGAGTTTAAAATATAAAAATAGGGATGCTACAGCAGTGCTTCTCAAACTTTCAATGTTTGCCACCCAATTTTCAGTTATAATTTTCAGCACACCTCCTTCATGCAATAACATTGTATTGAATATAATAGTAATGTTTTGACACTAAAGCTACAATACGACTTTAATTATAAATCCCACAAATAATCAGATAATATTAAATTTTGTATATAACAACCCAATGGGAGTCAGAAGTAATTATTAAACTTTTTCTTAGTTTAATATGGATAAATTAATTATCAAATGCTTGAATAGTACAGATAAATTTATAGGTATATTATATCAATGCAAATGGGTATTTTATTATTTATTATGTCAGTATTCATTTTGTTTAAATTCCTTTAAGTAAATTAATAATTTTCTTATAAAAATAATCTTTTATTTTCGGCTTTTCGGTATGCTCGCGTCCCCCACGTAGGGTTATCATGCCCCTCTAAAAGGTCGTGCCCCACAGTTTGAGAAACATTGTGCTACAGTATTATAAACATTGCTGACTTAGGACAGCTCTTATATATAAAATAATTTACATAAAAGTAGGGTTAAACATGTTTTTTGGCAATCAACCTTCCTCTTTTTGTTAATAATATTGAGCAAACACCTATTGAAAAAAATGAATAGAATATCTAAATCCATTACAAGAAAAAGGTTACTTACCAAAAATTGCATTCAAAAATGCTGACGCCCCAGTAAATCTGAGTACAATAAACAAGTAATAACCAGATTCTGCACCCAAATATAAATTCAAAGCATGAGAATGGCTGAATATAGTAGCACTTAGCAAATATATGAAATGACTAGGAATAAAAAAAATAGTGTGTATAAATACTACCATTATTTGAGGATCACTAGGATTATAAAATGTATTTATAAATATTAAAAAATATTACTGTTAAAATAAGACTGAGAACAATTAGTTTTATCTGATATTAGAATATGGAGTTCGCTATATCTATCTAAGAAAAATGATAAATTTATATTAATAAACTATTAATAATCTAAAGAATTTTAATTCTTACAATTTAGAATTTCTTTAATCAAATAATTAATAAAATTATTTGGGTATTTTTGATTCAAGCAATATTTAGTAAAATGTTTTTTATAGTTTCTTATTTTTTCCGAATTTTTTTAAACAAGAAATTTATTGCGTTGTATGTAATTAATAATAATATTTCTGAATATAGAAACATGTACATTTAATGTACATAGAAAAATGTACATTATATAATATATACAATACATTTACAGAATATAGAAACGTGTACATGTACATTATATGTACATGCATATATTTAACAAATTATACTTTATAACGACAAACACTCAAAATTTATATGCGTAGTGAAAATTGCTCCTTGCTTTTCCTGACATACACATTTTTTAAATATAAAAACAATTATTAATTAATCTCATAATAATAGAACTACTTAGATTGGACGCGCATCAGTATAAGAAACATTCTGCAGCTGAAATGATTGACTGGTTTGCTATCAAATTTGGTTCATGGATTACACAACAAGAGATTTCAACAACAGAAAAAAAGTTCCAAAATATCCGTGAAGTGGTTTTCTGTGAGAAAAAAGGCAAATTTATAGCAAAGGAAAAAATTTAAAATGCAATGCATGAAGAATTAGATCAATTCAGAACAAAATTTGTAAGAAATGAATCATGCATCTGAGAAATGATAAGGACACTATCGGCTCTAAAAAAAAGTTCCGGGATTTTATTCTATGCTATTTCTAGTAAAATTTTTTTATTAAAGTATCTGGTTTAACTGCAGGTATAGTTGATCTGATTTGAAGACTTCCAATACGAATCATGTGTGAAATATTACAATAGGACAGTTATAGTCCATTAGTTAATACATTGACTACTGTTTTAAAAGTTAACTGGTTCACGATCGAGAGAATCTGTTATTAAATTGTCCCAAATACACAAAACAACTAATCCACATGTAATATTCAATCATGACCTATACTTTATAATGCCTAATTTACTTTTTTTTCATTCAGTGTAGGCATATTGTTATTAATTTCACTTCCTTTATCTATATAAATAAATAAATTGAAGTGTCTGTTTGTAATTTCAAATTAGCAGTTTGTTACTAAATGCATTTAAAGGTATTTACGGTTCTTATATCAAAAAATCAATGTTTAAAATTTTTGTCTGTCTGTCTGTCTGTTTGTTCCGGCTAATCTCGGAAACGGCTGGTGCGATTTTAAAATTCTTTCACTAATGGAAAGCTACATAAACGGGGAGTAACATAGGCTATATTTTATTCCCGTATTCTTACGGGAACGGAAACTATACGGGTGAACGTGAAACTGAATGCCAAGATGAACGCCAAGCTGAGCTAATGAAGTCGTTGTTTTGGATACTGGCGACCGATGCTCTTCATGAGACATAATAGTGTTACGCGCACATGATAATACGCTGACACGTGCTATAATTTTTTTTTTTATGATGGTTATCTCACTGTTTGGTTAAGTAGAGCATCGGCTTTTTCGGATGCACTTTTAAAAATAATAAATCAAGACTTCATAAGCAAAAAGCAATGCAAGAAACAAAAAATTGATAAGTTTTACGGTTAGTTTTAATCTTTTTTTTTATTTACATTTTTTAGTCACATTTAAACAATAGTTATTATAATCACAATCTATATCTATATAAATAAATAAAATTGAAGTGTCTGTTTGTAATTTCAAAAGAAGCAGCTTTTTACTAAATGCATTTAAAGGTATGTAAGGTACTTATATAAAAAATCAATTTTAAAATTTTTTGTCTGTCTGTCTGTTTGTTCTGGCTAATCTCGGAAGCGGCTGGTGCGATTTTAAAAATTCGTTCACCAATGGAAAGCTACATTATCAGCGGGTAACATAAGGTATATTTTATCTCCGTATTCTTACGGGAACGGGAACTATGCGGGTAAAACCGTGGGACGTTGCTTATTCCCCGCCAAGTTGGCGCAAAATTATGCATTTGGTCAATAATGGAAATTTTAATAAAACTTTTCTCACATTTGTAACAAATAACTGAAACAAAGTGTAATTTGGCATCTTTACAAAAAGCAATTTTTTAAATGGTTTTTGTATTAAATGTCTAACATTTATTACGTGTTTATTAAATGTCAAACTCAAACTTTTAGAAATATCGCCAAGTTGGCTAAGAAATTCTCTATTCCGACAATCCCAGATATTTTAATGCAAATTTTCTCCCACTTTTTAAAGAGGGAAACGAAATAAAGTTTTAACGAATTGCGCGCGCGTGATATTGAAAATTCTATAGTAATATTAATTGACAGTTTCATAAAAAGTTTTGATTTATTGTTTATAAAATCAACATTGAAAATTTAAACGACGTGCGGAGGAGGGAGGGAAATGTATTATAAAAAAAGTAAGAGGAAGCAAAGTAGAACAAATGGAAGATGAATTATATATCAAACGTAGATACTTTCGATTTTTAAAAATATTAATAGTTAAAGTTATTGACTTTTTGTTGTTAATTATTATAATAAATTACGTTTTCAGTTTTTTAAAATTAAGCTCAATTTTAGAATTTTTAAATTTTATTGGTTCCAGTAAAGCAATAAAAAAATTACCATCATATAATATTTACTTTCTAATGATAATGATTGCGACTTTGACAGTTATTTAAAGACATCAACGCGAGCGGTGCCGCGGGTAAAAGCTAGTCTATAATGTAAATCAATGATCATGTTATCAAAAATAAGTCAGTAGATGTTTAAAAGGATTATACATTCATTGCGGGTAATTTTCATTGGTAAATTTGACATTTTATGAATTTAACATCACCTAGTGGAATTTAACATCCACCATTTTTGAGCTTTTAAAAATATTTTGAATGGATCTCGTCTATGATAAGTATATACAAATAGATGACAATCTGTTCAATAATTTTAGCTGCTGAATGCTTTTTACACAAAATTTAATCATAACCATCCTATATTGTCAGTTAAAATAGACAAAATTAAAATTAAAATATGAGTTTTCTAAAAAACAATTCTTTAGGTATGTATCATTCATTATAAGAATAACATAGTTCTTTCAATAAATCGTTAATCAATAATAAATCCTTAACTTTAGAAAATATGAAGAATCTGGCATTACTTCTGGAACATACTACTTAATATCCAGGAATTTAATAAAGGTATATTCTTCAAACAAGAAAGTAATTTTTGTTTTTAAACAAAAAAAAAATTATTTATGGAATTTTTCAGTTTGAGAGACATTTTCAAAGCAAGATTGTACTTGAGAAATCAGATGATAAGTAAATATAAATCAAGAAACTGGGAAAACTTTTTCAATGAGAATTTAATCAAGTGTCCAAATCTCTAAATCTGGGCTGTGTGTCTTCAATTCAATTAAACGTATAACTATAAATTAATTATATTATGTCATACACATGGTATATAAGCTTAATTGTATACCACACCATTAATAATTTTCTGCAGTCTCTTTTTCTCTTACTATTTCCTGTATCCTCCTGACTACATTTGAGAGTCACCTTATATAGATAAACTAAAAAATATAGCTGAAGGCACTTTGTGACGATTATTTTTCTTGTAAATAGAAGAAAGTTATGATATGAATAATGAAATTTGAGAATCTATTTTTCAGTCCAATTTTCTAAATCAAACAAGCAAGGCGTAAGTTCGCTAACAAGCAGAGAAATAGTACAAATAAATGATCAAGTTATCGTCAACAGCTTTTTAAGAAGATATTTTCAGTTGAAGGACTTCCAGAACGATGGAAAAGTGGTTGAATTTTGCGAATGATATGATGTCCAAGATGATGATATACAAGATACCATTTTAATTCTTTCTATAAACATTATTAGTGGTCTCTAGATGAGAAGGCTATTTGATGCATTTGCCTTACTTATTGGGATTAATAGAATGAGTGCATTACTTAGAATCTTCAAACAGGGATATTAAACCAGTAGTGGTAGTCTAAGCTGCTATCTACTATTCAATGAGTCCCCCTGTCAAGAGTTATACCCGGATTTTTTAACTAATCCTCATGGGAAAAATATTTCTTTACTGTTTTATGTTTATAAAATCTCTTCCCGTAAAAGAAACGTGATTTATATGTTAATGGAAGTGCTATTTCAATTCTAGATAAGTTATAAAGATGGTCGCGTTAGGCTGATACGGAATTTGGATTATTAGAATCGAAGTCTTGCAGTTTCAGGAGGGGGATTCTACGTCTTTCTGAACTAGTTATCTCGTCAAGCCAGTTAATAACATCTCGTTAATAACAACTATAAAAATTAATTTTATATGGTGATATTTGCAAATTAAGGTAAAGGACATAACTAAAAAAGTTATTATTTATACACACAAAAGAAAAAATAATTCTAAATGTGTATTACGTAGTCTACTGGCTTTGAAGGGTATAATCTCATTAATAAATAATACACATAAAAACTCTCGTGTGTGTTTAAATAATTATTATGTCTTTACCGGTAATTACATGGAATATTTATATTCTAAGATGAATTAAAATAGATTTTTAGAATGAGTAAGGAGTAAAAAAAGTGTATACAGAAAGTTAAAAACGCAGAAATAATTTATCTTTCTTTTATAAATTACATCATCAAATATCATTATTAAACTACTTAGAGTAAAAAACATAATTAATCTATGAAGAGCTGCTAAAACAAAAGTAGGTTAAGGCTTATAGTTATAGATTTTCCATTTATTTGTTTTATTATCCATTTGATACAGATTTGAAACTTATTTAATACAGGTTGCAAACGTAAAATAATTGTATGAAATGTTATCAACATCAGCTTCACTATCTAAGGTTTTGAGAAAATTCACAATACTTTCAGTTCTTATTTGGTTTATATACACTCATGTCCATAAATTAAGGATGATTCAGGATCACAAGGAAATCGATGATGTGCTTCGTTCAGTTATTGCTCCTCTTTTGCACTCTCTAATAATTGTGACGAACTATCATTGTCACCTTGGCTTCCTATAATTTACACTTATTAGAATATGTGAAAATTCTACAAATTAAATTTTAGTCCAGGT
>BMAO01027117.1:0-42904 GCA_019973975.1 Trichonephila clavata
ATCTGAATTTGTTCTTAAAAGATATTTAATGCAGAACAATAATTTTAGTTTTTCTAGAAAAGTTTGAATAGTTTGTTTATAAATTGAAAACCAGTAAAATATTTACCTTATATTCATAATTTAAGATCTGTAAACCTTATATAACCAGGTGAAAAGCACTAGATTTATATATATATATATATATATATAAATTTTAGATTTTTGCAATTATAATAAACAAATTTGTAATAAAAGTTACATTATTAGTACTACTGACATGTAAATAAGGACGAATTAAAAAATTTCAAACAAATTTGAAAACATTATATCAATAAAAGGCTTAAGTTGAGATTCAATAAACGTAAAGATTGTAGATGTAAAAGACTTGCACTAATCTACATTTAACCTATGTAAAACTTTTAATTGTATTTACCTTTTAAATATAAAGTTTGTCAGTATAAATATACAGGACAGACCTTGAATACTATTAACAATTGGATTAATCAACAGAGATATGATGTTAAAAACTTCAGTAATTCCAGTAATTCTAATAAAATTTCACTCAGTCACTTTCACATGCAGGAATTTAAAAATGTTGAATTGTCAATTATTAAAATTAGACCAAATACTAAGCACAAATTATGGTGGGAAAATAACTTTATTAGGAGTTTTATTTCAATATATCCACACGGTCTTAATGTTATGTACTTTATTTACTAAAAACACATTGAAAATTATGTTACAGAGTAATAATAAAGAATTTTTTTACAATGTTCCTAACTTAGATAATAATTCTAAGAGAAATTCTAGAAGCAAGAGAACTAAAAGGAAAAATAGGGATAAAAAATCTTTAATTGATAATATTAAAGTTATTATTGAGATGATTTTAAAATAAATTTTAATATTGAAAAGATCAAATATTTCATGTTTGGTCTTAATAAAAAGGAAATTGTATTGTTAAATGAAATTTTAAATAATGATTGCTTAAAGGTGTGTCATGCAATAAACATCATTTAAGATATTAATAATTTTAATTAAAAAATTCAACAGAAAATGTTGATAAAATTAATGAATCTACTACAGATTACTGCACTTTATTATTCATGAATAAAACTTTTCATAAAGTTAATTTTTCTAATATAATTTATAGACATTTGACACTTTTTCCTGTTAGGAACGTAATTGTTAGAAAAGCATTTAAAAATAATAAAACGATGGGCAGATTTATCTTTAATTATAATAATAGTTCACCTTCTCTTGACATAGGTGATTGTAAATGCAATAACTATCATGGTTTTATTGATAGCTATCATAAGCATGTAGTCACAGGAAACTTAAATATAATCATGGACACAATTTTAAAAGATATCATAAGTAAATGCACTAGACTTGAGGAAATTTAATTACCATTCTAAATCTAAACTTACTTATAAAGATGTAAAAAAGAAAATTGAAGACAAAATACTTTATTGTTTACATAGACAAAATGGCTGCAAATTACGCTGTAATCTGTAAATATTTTTATAATAATATGCTTAATGAACACTTTTTAAACAATGAAACTTTTAAGAGATTGAACTTGCCACATGAAGAAATTACCAATCGAGTTATTCCTATAAATAAAAAATTGGGTTTTTGCATTCCTAAGAATAAGTTTCCTTACATATTTTTAACGCCTAAATTCCACAAAAATCCTGTTAAATTTAGACCTGTAACAAATGGTTTTAAAACATATATTACTACTGCAGGTAAATTTCTGCATAATATTTTATAAAACTACATCAATAAGCAATGTAATAAAGCTATAATTAAAAATAGTAAAGATAGTATAGATCTTTTTAAAAACAAAAACATTTATTCAGTTCGTATTTATGATTTGAAGAATTTTCAATTCCATTGAAATCAATGATATTATTAAGTAATTTTAGAAAATCATAGTCATTATAATCTTACTATTAATTTACAAAAATATAAAACTCTCATACATTTAGTCTTAAAAAAACAACATCAATTTTAATGGCTCATTGTATAAACAAGCTAAAGGTTTGCCTGAAGGTGACCTGCTAACAATAGTTTGGCTAATTTATATTTACAACTTTTACGAATATAAATATATTATTAATAGTGACTATTACATTTTAGATATATAGAGGATCTTATAGTTTTTCGTAAAAATAATTTAATACTAACTCCAATATTGCTTTTTATCCCGTTTACTAAAACCTAGTTAAAATTTAATAATCCAGTTAAAACTAATTACTTGGATGTACCATTGCATATTAAGGATTATAAATTACATAGTAATATTTATGATAAATTTTTGATTTGAACATTCTTAAAGTGCCATCGTGGAATTCGAATTTATCACTATCTACATATAGAAATATTGTTTTTAACTATATTTATCGTAATAATGTATAAGTAAGTGATAAATATAATATATATTTAAATTTTAATAACTTTATCAAACATTGTATTATAGATGAATACCTTGCTAATTTTCCTTACAATTATATTTCTAATAGGGTCTCAGTGAAACGACAATATGTAATAATAATAGCATTTTCTAATTAGTTATACTGTTAATAGAAAGATGGCACCACATGTTAAATAAATTAATAATAATATATTTTATATAAAATTAATTGTGTATGTTTGGGGTGCACTTTTATTTCTATAAATTTTATAACAATATTTAGAATTTTTAAAAGAATATATATATATATAAACTTAATGTTATTTTATCATAATTTACTAATTTATGCGGTCCTGCAATTTTCCTTTCTATCGCACGGGAAAAAGGGTTGTTGCTGTTCGCACGTAGTAAATTTTTTCATCTAGTTTTTTTGCATTGATTTTAACATATATAAATAATTATTATTAGGTTATAATTGTATCGTTTTATATTAATAGATTGTGGTTTTATTTGCAATAGTTAAATTTCTTTTGATATTCCTTACTTTCCCTATGACACTTAATATTGGCAAATACAGATGAAGTTTTGCTAGCTGCAAAACTTTGTTTAAACTTGCAATCTTGGTTCCTAAGGCCAGGAGTTTGCTATAGTACTACTGTGGCAATTGCTTTTTACGATCTTGATTAGTTACGATCTTAGATTTTATAACTATTTTGTGTATATTTATGAATTATATATATATCTTTATGCATAAAAATTTCATTTAACATTGTTTTTGTTCGTGATGGACTCCAAAATTACTCTACCGATCGCAATATAATTTTGCAAGCTGCGAGTCATTTCGTCAAACTTAAAACTAAGGATAGTTTTTATTTCATTCAAACACGCCATATTTTTTTTATTGCCGGAAAGGTGAAGAATCCGTAAAACGGGGAAATTCGCAAAATGTCGCAATGCTCATGTGTTTGTGGAAACAGATATTGTAAACCAAGATGTACAAAACGTAAGAATCCGGCGTATTTTGGGGTGTGGAATTCGATTTTTGAATCAGGTTTCAAAAATATCCGTAACTTTGCTAGATAATGCCGGTTGACAGTATTTTAGAAACATCTTGGCAGTGGCTTACCTTAAAAGCCATGGAATGTGAAAACGTGGTCTCTGGCGTATTTCAAAACGAATTGTCTAAATCTGATGTTCAATCTGAGAAATAACTGTAACTTTGCCGGATAATTCAGGACGACCGTCTATTACGCAAACCATAACAGGATTTTACCCTTAAAGTCCTGGTGAAAGACAAGTGCGTCTCTTGAGTAATTCGGAATGGTGAACGAAAGTCTGAGTTCGAATTTTAGAAATTCCTGTAACTTTACCAGATAATGCTGATGGCCCTAATGTCATTTCCAGGGACTAAACTAGCTGGCTCAGGGGCAACAAAAGTAATCTCTAGTTGCATGTAGGTGCAGGAAACGATAATCTGAAATCAGAATTCAGAAACTCCGCTAAACCTGTCAGATATTGTTTGAATTAGGTAAAAAGGCACATCATTCGACTTCCGCGTGCAGATTTCCATTCCCTCTAGCGCTGGAGCATCAAAAATCAGTTCCGTGCGCGTTTCGGGGTGTGGAATGAGAATCTGTATTCGAATTTTAGAAGTTCTGATAACTTCACTGGATAACGTCTGTCGACAGTTTTTTAGATGCGCCGTGGTAGGGGCCTGCCTTAAAAGCCTTGGAGCACAAAAAATTGTTCCCTGTCTTATTTAAAAACGGATAATCCGAATCTGATATTCAATCTGAGAAATTACTGCAACTTTGCGGGATAATTTAGGAAAAACGCGCAACGTTACGCAAACCGGGGCAGGAGCTAACCCTAAAAATCTTGGCCCGGGAAAAGTGCGTTCCTGGTGTTATTTCGGAAGGTGAACGAGGGTATGAAATCGAATTTTAGAAATTCCTGTAACTTTGCCAGATAATGCCAGAGGTCCGAAATATTCGCGGACAGCAGCACCAGTCAAAAGTGCCAATGTAAAGACGCAAAAAGCGGATCTTGGACATATCTCGGGAGTGCCGGTCAGAATATTCTCAATTCAATTCAAGAAAATCCAATAACTATGTCAAATAATGCCAGACGAACGTATTTTATGCGAACCGTGCTGTAGCTCGCTTTAAAATTCTTCAGGTGTGAGAAATGCTTTCCTGTTGTTTTTCTGGAACGGCAACAAGAATATAAAATCGAATTTTAGAAACTCCCGTAACTTTACCGTATAATGCACAACACCGTATTGTCCCCCTTCAGGAACTGAACTTGCATGAGTAGATGCGTCGAAAGTGGGCACCGATTGCTTCTCGAGGTAGGGAAAGAGAATCTAGATTTGGATTTCAAAAACTTCCGTAAATTTTCTGGGTATTGATGGAATGAGGTCAAATGGCTTTGCGTTCGAGTCCCCACTCAGGACTTTCATTCCCTATAGCAATTTAACTTGCAGGCGCAGCCTTGTGAAAATACGGTTTCAATAGGAAATTGCATTGGCAATTGCATCTTCGGGCATTGTTATAAATTTGTTAGATGGTGGAAAAACTGCAACTTCCGCATCAAGCGGTCATTGGACATTCATAAGATACAAGATGATATGTGTGTCATTGAAAAACAGAGCGGATTGGCTACAGTATTGCAAATGACTTCAATCATGATCAGGGATAAGTGTACCATGGCCCATAAACATTCACTCAAAGCATTACATAGAGCTTTGCAAGATTTAAAAGGAAGGTAACGAGAAAATATTTGTGTTGTTTTTGTACTACTATCTGGTGATTTCCGACAGATATTAACAGTCATTCCTCGCTCTACTTTCACTCACGAGATTAACGCATGTTTAGAACAATTGTTTTTGTGGAAAAATGTGGAAAACGTCGATTGACCATAAACACGTGAGTACATTTGCAAGATGATCAATCGGAGCAAATATTTTCTAACCAACTGCTGAACATTGAAAACGCTGAAGTAGAACTTCATCCCAATACATAATGTATGGAATATCCAGACAATTTCTGTAGTGTTCTTCGGAACTGATTCAGTGTCTTTTCGGATATACTGTATAATTATCTAGATATGCATCTGTTATCATGTTACTTAATCAGAAAAAAGTTTGATATTGCGATGAAATAAACTTCCAGAAACAGAGTTGTTGC
Source organism: Trichonephila clavata (assembly GCA_019973975.1). NCBI lineage: Eukaryota > Metazoa > Arthropoda > Arachnida > Araneae > Nephilidae > Trichonephila > Trichonephila clavata. The sequence goes on from BMAO01027117.1 coordinate 5,584, forward strand.
CAGGTGATCTAATATCTTTTAAATCAATCAAGACAATTGTTGATGAAAACAAAACTGTAAATTTTCCAAACGAGTTTTTGAATAATCTGCATATACCCCGGTGGTTTCACCACACAATCTTCGGTTGAGGATTGGTTCCCTGGTTATTCTGCTGCGTAACTTAAATCCACCTAGATTATGCAACGGTGCACGCTTGTTCAAAGAATTACCGGGAACTTCTTGAAGCAAAAATTTTGACAGTAGAAGTTAAACGATAATTCGGTTCTTTGGCTACCGAATCTGTTGCTCCGTATTCCACTGATACCGTCAAAATTTCTAATACCATTCAAAAGGCTTCAATTCCCGATTCGTTTGGCTTTCGCGATGACCATGAATGAATCTGAAGCAAAAAAATATTTATTTGATGCTCGGACACAGAAAATTCATGTTTCTCGAATGGGCAATTACACTAAAGAGTAAAACATTATGACCACCTGTCAATAACGAGTTGGTCCACCTTTGGCGCGCAACACAGCTTCATCCCGCCTTGGCATGGATGCCACAAGTCCTTGGTAGATGGCCGGAGACAGATTGTACCAGATGTTTAAGCAACGCTCACGCAAATCCAAGATATTGCGAATTAGTGGTCTTTGAACTCTGAGCTTCCATCCCATCGGAATGAGATCCGGTGAGTTAGGCGGCCAGGGCATTAACTGGAATTCAGCATCACGTTCCTGGAACAACTCCAACACAATTTTAGCCTTGTGACACGGGTAGTTGTCCTGTTGGAACATTCCATCTCTAGCTGAAAAAAAGAGGCCATGTAAGGGTGCAACTGGTCTGCAATTATGTTCAGATACCCTGTAGCATTCCTGATCTGCTCTACCACAACCACGGTACCAGAGGCGCCCAAGAAAACGTCCCCCAAAGCATAATACCACCACCACCGCCTGTGTATGACCTACTGTTCATTGAGGGAGAAACTGTTCGCCTGGAAGATGGCGTATCCTGACACGGCCATCGGCGTGATGAATGACAAACCGTGATTCATCTGACCAGGCAACTCTCTCCCACTGATCCATGGACCAGTCGCGATGTTCCCGGGCCCAGCGCAGGCGCAGTTGGCGATGACGCTTGGTCAGCAAAGGCACACGAGTGGGACGTTTGCTGCGGAGCCCCATATCCAACAGTTTCCGCTGAACAGTGTGCTCCGATACTATTCTACTTGGTCCTGCATTGTATTGGGCTGTCAGCTGTGCCACTGTCTGACTCCAGTTTTGCTTCATCATGCAAGACAGTCTCCGACGACCATTTAGTTTGTTAGCGTGTGGACTTCCAACACCATGTCGTCTGCTGCTGGTTTCACCGTCATTCATCCACTTTGCATAATTACTAACAACTGCAGATTTCGAACAACCCACGAGTCGTGCAGCTTCGGAAGTACTTGTTTCGAGCCTTCGAGCCATTACAATCTGCTCTCTATAAAAGTCACTTAGATCCGCAACTTTGTCCATAACTCACAGAAGTATGTGAAAGAATGATTCTACAGACTCTCCAGTAGCAGTTAAATACCACTTCCACCTGATCACGTGCCTTCCACGTCATCATGGCGAGTTCATTGCTAAATGTAAGGGTGGTCATAATGTTTTGGCTCTTGTCACATGCTCACGTGAGTGGAAACCGTTGAATCTATTTCAGTTAGCAAAAGACGGGTTACCGAAAAATATTGTGCACCGATAAGCGATTAGTTATATAAAATTATTTATTGTTATAATTTAAAATAATAAACTAATTTTAAAAATTGCAAAAAATCAACTTTATTCACCACATTTATAAAATTGAATCTGCATATGTTGTTACTTAACAACTTCGTCAGTAACTCATGCTTGATACTATACTTAAATAGGAGATGAATAAAATGCAAAATTAAAATCATGTTGCTTTATACTTTATTTCAATCCTTCGAAATTGTAAACGAAGATTAATTTGACTGCATTTAATAACTTTGAATAATATTGAATTAGCGTATTAAAACAAAGCCACAGCAACACGTGGCCGGTTCAGCTGGATATATATATATATATATATATATATATATATAGATATATTTGTGTGTGTGTGTGTGAATACTAGCATATAAATATATATATATATATATATACATTTGTCCAAAAAAATGTTTTTCTGATTTTTAAAAAACTTTCCAAAACAGTAGATTGACTGATATCTTGACATTTTTCTCATTTGTCTATGCAGTGAACTGGCTCTGATTAAATTATAGATTCTTTTTAGGTTAAAAGTAACTACAAGTTATTGATATTTTCATTTACTATAACGAATTTTCAACAGATGTTTTCATTTCCTAAGAATCAAACAGTTTTTTTTCTAAAAAAAAGCAGTTAACAGAAACTATGAGTTTAAATTCCTGCAAAATTGTAACACATTGAAAATTATTCTAAAATTCTCAGTTAAATTTATGATAATTAACTAAAAAATTACTTCATTTTTAAAGCGATGGATTTAGTGTTGTTAATTAATTCTGCTTCAATTCATCTTATTAAGTTTTCCTATATTCATATCTGGATGGAGTTTTTGGAATTAATTGTAATGTAAATTAGCAAAATTTTCCCGAGAAGAATTAATTTTAAAAGCATTAGAAATAGAGTTATTTTTTGCCTTTAGTTTTTCTCGTATTTTGAGGTGGTTAAGAAAAATTCCGATCAATGCCAGTAGCCTGAGATGAAACAAGAACCGTCAAACAGCCAATGGAATCACATCCCTAAGCAAGGTCAAAATCTTTACTCCTTAGTTTTCTTCAGGGACTTGAACATCGAGGTTATGATAAGTTGGATAATAGGATCTAACAAGCCCCCGAAGTCCCTGCAGCATTTAAATGTCAGAAAGATTTAAATTTAGTTAAATGTTCTAAGTAGCATAGAGATCAGGTTTCCTTTAATACTAAATTTTTGATTCATTAGGAAGGAATTATGGACGAAAAAATCTTTTACGTGTTTTCTAAATCAAGATTTTAACATAATATCTTAGCGAAAAATACGATAAATCTAGCTTAAATTCCGATACAATGTTTTGAAACGTTAGGGAGATTTTTGAAAAAGTAGAATTTAGGCATTAAACAATGTTCCAATCGTTATGGCTACATACACTTTACGTCAGTATATTACAATTTACAAATAATCTAATTTACAAATTATCAAGAACTTCAAATTTTTTCTATATATTGAAACATGTTAAATTTATAACTTTATTTCAGCTGCAACACAAGATCGTCTAATTTTTTTTATAGTTGTGAGAGGAGATCCAATCCTTAAATATGTTTAAATCATTCTGAAATTTTCGGAAATCAATATGATCAATTTACATTTGGGAAACTGATGTTTTGCGTAAGTGGCGTTTTATCACTCGTCCATGCATATTTTGAACTTGTACAATAGGAACTTTGAAATCTATAATATATGACATAAAATAATTTATAAAAACTACAAACAATTATTTAAAAAGGCTTCTCGAAGCTAGGCAAATACCTTAAAACTGGACGACACTTTTACTTCAAATTACACCTTTAACTAGCGTGTCTCCTGGTGAAAATATACTTCTTGCTCTCACGCATCAAATTTTCATCTTCCACGGACTGACAAATTCGATCAAACTAAACACATTACTTTCGATCGCTCAGAGATTCATAGAGTGTACCTGCTTACAAGAACTCCCTCATTCTGGACCCATAAATAGTCATCTGTGTTACACGCCGGGTGGTGTCAGCAGGGGGGAAATAAACTCACAGTTTTAACATTCGAACAGTTTTAACATTTATTAGAGCTCCCCATATTCTTGCCCGTCGTGTGATCGTAAAATAAATGACTTTCTCTGAGAACACCTACACAATGTCGGATCGTAAATTGCTCTCTCTCTCAGCTGTGAAAAATTCATTATCCCGTAGTGAATCGTGTGCCGACATTTTGAGGTGTCTCAAAACATCTACATAATGACTTTCTGAAGAGAAAAAAAACCAGAGAATCTCAACAAAAAAAAACTCTTTTTTTTATTCTGTTAATTGAAAAGAATATAAACTAAAAAATCTAAACATCGACAAAAAGAATTTTAAAAACATATTCACCCAACATTTTGGTTAATTAAATATTTTTATTTGCTTCTTTTACTTATTTCTGTACCTATAAATAATTTTTGAAGTTTTTTTCAGTGGCGTTTAAATAATGTGTTCTTAAATAAAATTTAAATATAAGGTTCCTTCTCAAAAGGGACTGACCCAACAAAATTGTCCCTTAAATAGAAAAATAACTTACTCTTACATGTTACAAAACTGCATATATATATATATATATTGTCAACTCTCGCTAATTCGAAGTATTTGTTCAGCCCCTAGAAAAACTCGATATTTCGAACTGAAGCAATGCGTTTTGGTTCTTTCAATATTTCGAAGTAAAATCTGCCGCTGGCCAGACTATAATATGCAAAAATTCGAAGTTATCTTATATAACTCTCGACACTTCGAATACTCACTATCATGTTGAGTACTGTAGCAAATAGGTTGGAGCTACATGTTTTGTGTTGTATTGCTTTTCCCTTTTTTTCTTTGTAATGTAGCCCCTTAAGTGACCATCTGTCTGCCTGGAAACCAATCCTAGGAGCTGTAAAGCATAGAAAAATCTTGTAGTGTGTAGTACATTGTACAGTTGTTAAGGCCAAGCACTTCTCATTCCTGCACCTACTTAGATGAGTCCTATTCCCTACCATTTCAGGCATGTGCCTAGCTTATTAGTTACGAGCTGCATGATGTGGAATGCAAGTTGCAACTCTGCATTAAGTGGGTAAAAATAGAAAGCAAACATCTCAACGAAAGATTTCAACTCAAGAAATACTTCTATCAATCTCCCCCCCCCCCCAAAAAAAAATATAACTAAAAATTAAAACAAAATTGACTTAAAAAGTACCCAAGTGATACAAAGAAATTTCACAAGTCGTTATGCATTAATATTTCACTAAAAATATCTTTTTTTGCTGTTAACTAGTAAAAATCACATGTACAAAGAAAAAGCATATTTTAAAAACAGTTTAATAATTGTATATTAATAAGAAAAAATACTATACGTATCTTGTTTTGATTCAGAGACACTACTTGAAATCACAATGATGGGCAGGTACTGCCATATGTTGACTAAAGGAGGAAATTATATGAGGTATTTCACTTTAAATATCATGTGGTACAACCGGTCCCAAATTTGTTTTTGCTGTTCAGCCTTCACAAAACATTTTGACATTTTTGCATCACATGCGATACAAGGTGACCGAGGAGGTTATATGTGCGTGCAAGCGAAAGTGAGTAGGACATTAAATTTTTTATACAATTTTACAGCACCTATTAATTTTTCTTGAATAAACTTTATTTGTATACATCGCTTACACACACAAAACTATTTTCATGACATTCTACAAGTAAATAACAGCTGAGAAACTTTCGAATAGGTAGCGTGATAAGTTTACTTAGAATGATTGACAGGTTTATTCCGAGTTTTCTCAACTTTCAGTCTTGGCTTTCACTAGATCCTCGAGTACTCAATCAGGATGACAACAACGTTGCAATCAATGGTCTGAAAGAATGTAGTGATCACTGGAACACATGTTTTTGGTTCAATAAATCGTTGACAGCACTATCGTGACGAAGCATTTTGTCAATACAATTGCTCGAGTCCTGTCATGTTTACTATAACTACAGTGACTCTGTTTTGAATTTTCATCTTTGTGAGAAATATTATCGTCTGATAGAATAATGCCGATATTATTTAGAAAACAAAATGTTTTATTCAAAAATATTAATTCAGCTTTTCGTATCAGTGAACAATTCATTTTTTAAAAAAAAATATCGTTTATCAAATTTTAATTTTGTAAATTTTGTAATGGCTAATTTTAATATTTCTATGAATATTTGACTACAGCATTAATCAAATTATTAAAATATTTCTGATCTTATTCTTACACAAGGAAAAATAAGGAATATTTTTAGAAAATTAAAAAATTGAAATTTTATTTGTAAAAATTTGTAAAGAACTGTTTCAGAGATCTAGTAACTAAGTTATTTCTTGCATATAAAAATTATAAAGAATTTACTTATACAATGATAATAGTGTATTAATATTTTTTATTATTACTGTATGTTAATAATAATAATTTATCATTTTGATTGAAGAATGTTACCAACACTTAGAAATAAATCTTTACGCAAGCGTTAGGTGAGTGAGTGAATATTAACATCACACAAAAAAGCAACACAAGGGCTATTGGTGACCTACATCTTAATTTACATGTTCAATCAAGTGACGAGGATGACGCTTGATTTGGCACTCCCATCTCCGTATTTTTAACTCTCTACAACTCTAACGTGTATCAGTTTCTCTTTTAGGAATGTTTGCAGTAGCTCAGGACCCCAAACCACAATAATAAATGCCGAACACGCGTTTGCAACCATGAACTCTCAGATACCATTGGGTTCCACTTGATATATGAAATTCCTAATTTCGATGATGTATTTTTTTCTCTCAATCGAAATCTATTTATAAAAGACAATAAACACATACACGTATAATTATATTAACCATAGTTGTTGTTGGTGTTTCAAATCCCCTTAGAGCAGGAAAGCCTACACCGTCCATTTGACCCTTCCACATAAGAATATCACACAAACCAGGTTTTGATCTCCAAACAACAATCCCAAGGAAATGCCCCAGCATTGCAGAAGATGAGCAGGAGAAGTGGGACAGGTAGAGGAAGATTTTACCCCCTGCACAAAGGTCATACTACGCAAGTGACCGTGTCTAAAGCGCGCTAAGGCCGTCTGAAAACCTTGGATTCCCTACACTGCAGAGAGAGGTAAGGACTCTCTCTCTCTCTCTCTCTCTCTTAGCTGTATGCCAGTGGTCAGCAGGAGGTTTTCGCCAAGTCAGATTCATTTTAGTTCTATAAAGGGAATGGATTTCAAAAAGGCTCAAGAAAGAACTGAGGTAAGGGAGATCAAAACCCTTACTAGTCAGCTAAGTAGCTGCCTCGTTCCCAGGAACACTCACATGTGACGGTATCCACTGGAGAGACACACTTGTTTCCTTTATTAAAGCCTAGCCAATTTGGATATAATATCTAGACCAGTACTGTCCATAATCTTTAGCTAAATCTTCAAATATTGGATGGAGCTTCTGCCGTCTGTCCGGAGCCAGATATTGTTTTTATTAGACTCGAGAGCATGATCGAGAGCACCACTGATAGCAATAAGTTTCAATCTAAGGACGGAACAGTGATCAGAATTCCTGATGCTGATTTTAACATCACTCCCAGGAAAATTACTAAATATACAACTCCCTGCTCTACCCATATGCGAATGACTGCGCTCTGTGTAAATAATCAAGGCTTGATCGGGTATGTCATTTATGCTGTCTGAGTAATTCCGGATGGCTGCTATGCTTGTAAGTACTGATCAATAATTCCTCCCGAAATTCAACATCATTAAAAGGATCAATGGGTGTGATGTAGAGCAAAAAGAGTAGATGTATCACGATTAAATTCAATAAAACCACGGTTCCACATGTAATTAAATGGGCTTTCTCGTTATAAACATTGGTAACTTGTCCATTTTAAAATGAAGTTCTGTTAAAGGAACCAAAGCTTTTAATTTTGTCAAAATACCAATATGAGTTGACTTCTAGACTCATAGTCAGAGGTTAGATGCCTCCCTCGTACAGAACTATGTCAGTAGCATAACTATATCTAAGGCTCGTGATGATCCTCGCAGCACTGAGCTACTCTCTCCAGGTTTTTTTTTAAGTTTGTAAGATTTGATACCCATATTCAAGGACTGGGTGGACCAAGTTTATATAAGATATTCAAGCATATGAACCACTATATCTTCCAGAAAGATATTTTAAGATAGTAGGTATCTTTTTTGATTTATCGGCTATTTTCTCAATATGTTTCCCGCAGTTGACTTCCGGGTCTAAGGTGAAACCAAATAGTAATGGTATTTACTGCATTTCAAGCGCTTAATCATAAGGAGATTAGATGTAAAGATGCCTATTAGTCGTGAAGAGTCTGACTATAGACTTTGAAGGGTTCAAAAGTAATTTTGTGGTTGTCTGCACAAACTTCTGGATATTTACTAAGGACCTATTCAACAGGGATTCCATTTTGCTAATATTTGCATCACTGTACCACAAAACGACATCATTAGCGAAAAGTCCAATTTTGGAAAGTTTAACAGATTTTTCAATTCCGGAAATAAATAATAAGAAAAAAATTGGATTCCAAACGCAGCCTTGGGGAATTACTTGATACATTTCATAATTAGCAGAGAAATTGGCATGAAAGTTGACACAAAAATTTCGGTGAATCAGAAAGTTTGAGATCCATGGCAGAGCTTCACCTTTCATGCGAAAAACACCAAAACACTTGTTTAACAGCTTATATTTCCAGACCCTATTAAAGGCCTTTGACAAATCTAAAAATGCCACCATAGTGTGTCTCGTTGGTTTTTGATTCTGAGAATCTCTAACACACTGAGTGAAGTATAAAATTTGCTCAATACCAAATTGCACCGGAGGCACTAAGTTATTAGTGTGTAAATGGTGAATCAATTTCCGCAAAACCATACTTTCCATTAGTTTTCAAGTGATGCAGGTAAGAGAAATAGGACGATAACTTGCCGTAAGACCAGCATTCTTCTTAGGTTTATGAATGGGAATAATGATGATTGATTTCCACTGTCTCGGTAGCTTGCCAATTTTCCATGACAAGTTACATATGTATAAAAGATTTTCCCTACCCAAAATTTTACAAGGGGGACAAAAAATGTCCATGGATACTCTTTGGACGAGGTGATTTGTTGTTGTCCAGATTTTGAAGGGCATAAATGAGTTCGGGTAAGGGGAAATCAATATTAAATAATGGGTTATCTGCCCCTATCCCTACAAGATTTTATGTGATCTCTGGTGACCCTGGCCAAGTGTTTGTCAGAATTACTAAAACAAGCATACTTTCATTTGCGTTTTGTTGAGCCAAGGCTTCTGCCGCTTCCTGATCATCAACCGAGGCATGGCAATTATGGTTAATGACAGCATTAGCTTCTTCGTTACTAGGCTTCAAGTTATCCATCTGCTTAACCAGTTTCGATAATTTAGGATTTGAAGTTCTATATTCCATAGTTCACCACAGTTGTAATGGAAGAAATAAAATTATTCAATATGTGGCAAACAGGACAAGAATATGCAAAGAGAATTTTCAATTTCTGACATTTTTTTTGTTTGTTTTAAAACATATATTAACTATTCATAAACATTTTCAGTTTTAAATATTCAAATAATAAAATAACTCTGCGATAATGTTTCAGCTCATAATGTTCTACTTACTTTGTTTACAAGCATAACATAATAATTTCAAACCTGTCCGTTGCCAACATCTACTGCGAAAACTTTTAATTTGATTAATATTGTTTGCGTAGTTAACGACGTTTGCATACTCGTCTGAGAGAATATTCAAAGCTTTCCCGTCTGTCATTTGGATTGTTAAGCCTTTGAAAGCCATACATTTATCAAATTACATGAAGGATATCGCTATGCTTGGAGGGCAATAAATAAAGTAAAAGTACACTATAAGCACTATTTTTTTTCATTTGTAATGCAGCACAGTTTTATATATCACTTTAGAATCATGAAATTTTGCAATAAATATTAGGTTATTCATTTTTCTGTTAAGAACTAAATAAACTGTATAATAAATCTCTTAATTTATCTGGTTATCGATTCAGTTTCAAACTTTCAACAGATGTAGGAACACATATGCTGAGTTTAATATTTTAAATTATTTTTAAATTCAAACAATTATCTAATACAATTATTACTTCAAAGTTTGAGCGTAAAAGGGTTTTTTAAATATTTTATAGAATAATCAAAATAGAGAATTTCATAGAAAAATGCACTTTTGTGACCTTAAGACTTTTTATTTATAAAATGCTGTTTATTGCAGTTTTTAAATAATTAGTTTTACAGCAAGTTCAGTTTTATAAAATGTACCTGAACTCATTTCTACCGAATCGGAAATGTATTGAAAGAAATAAATGTCCAATTTAAAATATTTTTTTTCAAAAAAGAACTTTTTGAAAAAATATTTATTTATTTTTGTAAAATTAAAACAATTTTGTAAAATGTCTAGAAAGTAATAAGTGTTTTTTCGGCTGGTTTAATACATTTCCTGTTGTTATCGAACATAAACTTGTCGAAAACTATAAACATTTCTGCGAAATTTTACGAATTTTCATTGCACAAAATATAAAGTCGATGATTATTTTCAGAAAATTAAATTTTAACTGTAATTTTTGAGACTCGAAGAAGCAGATCATTGTGCAGATCTTTACAAGGTATATTTTAATTTATACACTTAAAGCGATTTCCTACTTCACCTCCTCCTCCTCCTCCTAATTAGCACACGCCTAACCGAGGTGGATAAACATGCAAAACTTACAATTTTAAATCTTGTTTTTTGATTAATGTCATCTTCTGCTTTCAGATTAAATTTGGTGACGTTAGACGACTATGACAGATGTGGACCAGCAAGGCTTCCTCTCAACGCTCGAAACTATTTCTTGGCAGCAGCGGGAAGAAGCATCACATATAGGAAGAACATAAACGAATTCGACAAGTAAGTTAGTTACTGCTGAACACAACAGAAATATCTTGAACTTTTTAGAATCAGCACACTACGCTACGATATACTTTAATACTTACGTAATGCACATAACACTACAATGACTACAGTTTCTATTTTTTCCTAAAACTTCCTGGAAATTAATTACTAAGAGAAATAACATGAAATCACTGCCTTTGTGACGTGTTCTACATTATCCCGGTGAAAGTTTGATTAAATCCAGCAGTTCAAAACTTTTGAAAATATCATGAAGGAGGTAATGTATAGTAACTGTTTCCTGCCAAGATCCCCGCAGTTTCGGATTTTTTCGAGGGAGGCTCGCGCAGAGTTACAGAAACATAATCATAGGATAGTCGGATAATATTTAAACAGAAAGAAAAAAATTCATTAAAATGAGGACAGATTCACCTCCAACCTCTCATAACTGCTTTCCGAACATCACGTGATCGGTCAAAACTCAGACACATGAATCATGTAACCAAAATCTCTTGTTTTCAGAGCAAGTACTTATTGACTATAAATCAACACGAGGTTTATCTTGAAAAATACATTTCATTTTCCTTCATCACTTTTTTAATCCTGCACATTAAGGTATCCGACTGGTTGCGACAACTTTTTTTTTTTAAAAAAAAGGAGATATGGGGATTTTTTTGTTATTTTTAGATTTGTTTAGTGCATTTTAAGAAAAATGTGCTAAAATTAAGAAGAGAAAAAGAAATTATTATTACTAAAATGGGAAAAAATAGGTAAAAAGTGACAAAAAATAGCATAAACGCGGCCCATTCTGCACCAAAGGTTTATGAATTATTCAATTACAGCATTATTCAATTTTGAAATGACCTTCAGAATAAGAGATATTTTCTTTTTTACAAAAACTACAGCACTTTATCTCGGTTACTATATGAAAATGCTTAAAAAGACAGTGATTATATTCACATAAGGGACAGTAAATTTTGTAATAAAACAGTGATTGATAAATCTGAAGGTTAAAACATTTCTACTATTATACACAACTTAGAGAAAAAATTTCAGTTAATTATGTTCAAAACATTTTTAGCAATCGCTGGCCCCGTTTGATTATTTTCAAAAAATCACATTTCGAGTAAAACGAGTTTTAAAGTATGACATCTTGCTTAAAGTAATGGCATCTGCTTTTAAAAACACTTGCAGTTTTTATTCTAGGAAACGGAAAATGATAAACTTGGTATTTTTATAAAGCTAATAAGATGACCCATAAAATGAAATCTTAAGAAAAATTTGTCAATTTTTGGTAAAATTCATGTTTTAGGGTAGTCGGATACCTCAACGGCTGGAGAGTCTTTTATTTTGTCGTTGTTATCCTGCAACATATGGAATCACTAACATAAAAGTAGGAAAGCAGCATAAAGTTCCTTCCTGAAGAGTATTTACTTTTCTAAACTAGTCATGTTAATGGTAAACGTATCCATTAACAGACCCACAAATGCTAGTTTGGACCCCTCTGCCTTTTTGACAGTAAGGACACCATAGGGTGATTAGTTATTAACTTTGCACTTTTAAACTACTCCAAGTTTATTGGCAACGTATCTTGTCAGTAACGAAGCCACAACCAGGATCATGTATGTAATAACAGTAATTAATCCAAATAGTTTATATTTAAGACTACTTTGAACAATTCTAGTTCATCAACAATTACTAAATTGAAATTTTTTTAAATAGATTTCAAGGAAATTCAAAGTATTAAATGGTAGATTCTGCGAATTCAAAAACGATCCTGATAAAGGAAATTTAATATTACTGCTACAATACTTTAATCTAATTTTGAAGCTGACTCTTTATTGTAAGAATTTCTGCAAAATCTGTTAACATCTTTGGTTAGAGATTTTTAATACGAACGCATGCATTGTATTTTTATTATTGAAGAATTGAAGTTGTTCCTCGAATGCTCAGAGATGTGTCGAAAAACACCTTGGAAACTTCGACACTTGGAATTCAGCTGGATTTCCCCATAGGACTGTCGCCTGTGGCGCTGCATAAGTTGGCAGATCCCAGAGGAGAATTGGCAACTGTTGAAGGTAATTTTCCCTTTTGTGAGTGATTTCGCGCGATACGTTTTTTGATAATAATAGATTTATTAATGATTCATAGCTTTACCCGAAAATAATCTTGCTGCAAGAGATGTATTGGCCTTAGTTTTTGGGGATATCTTATTTTTCATGTGTTATAATTTAAATGGTGCATTTATCTTCAAGTATATAATTTTTACATTTCCATGCGCAAATACTTATAATTATTTCAATACAGTCATTTCGGCTTCTCTTAAAATGTCGGTATACAGTTCACAGCTCTAAAGGATGGCATTCCTTTGATTGCTGTGTTGTTTCAAATTCTTATAGCTAACTATATATGTGCCATTGCCATAGGGAATGCTTTGATACCAGTACTATAAATCAATCAATTACTTAGCTCTTCTGTCTACATTCCATTCATAAATAATATCTTCAAATTCGGAATCCACACCCCACTTGATCCACACCAATATTTTTCCTCTCGACCTCTTCTTAACGAAGGTAATCGTACGCTGGTCAATTTTAGACCTTTGGATCATCCAATTTCCCATACTTGCATCTATAATTATCCATAATTATTTTCCTGTATTCGGCATGAAAACCTTGCAAGCTTTCACTATTTTTTTTCTTGAACTCTACGGATTTTTTTTATGAACTTATCTTATCTGAGGATCAATCTATTCTTCTCTTTAAGTTTATTATGAAATAAAAAGCTAACAGTCCGTTGCTATATTATATGCATTGAATCCTGATGTATGGAATCAGTCACATTCCTGGCCGTTAGTTATCCAGTGTTTCCATATGTTAATCTCAACTTCGATTTGTCATTGGGCAATGTTTCGCTCCAAGGAGAATCTTGATGGAGGAATAAAGCTAAATAGACAGCTGGATGAGAATAAAATTAATTAGGCTTAATGAGTAAAGATTTTATTGCAATATCCTGAAAAATTACACACCCTACAGTTTACTTTTTGAACAGATCTTTTTTTAAAGGAACCTCGACAATAACTAATAAATGTTTTCTTTGAAATTTCTGGAATTTGATGAGTTGCGAAAATTTTATTACAATTTGCAGAGATGCACTGTGGGGAAGTATTGTAGTCATTATATTTTCTTTATAAATTTTCAATATCTTGAAATATATTCCTGAATTCATGGTACAAATTTTAAGGGTAGATACAGGACATTGCTACATTGTTATTATACAGGAATGTATGGCCGCAAGTGACGCGGTGAGGCACAAACAGGGAAAATAAAAGGTATAAGAAATAGAGTTATTGGTTGGTTGCGTTGCCGGTAGGAGGCAGAAGATGTCAAGCCGCCGTTTAAAATAATGTATCTCAGTAAGGAGAAGCGCCAATCGCAATTGTGGTTACTTCTACGATGGGAGCCTTTACATATGCGGGATAAAAAGACATGCATTACATGCACAACCGCGCAAATGAAAACAACAGAGCTGCGCTACGATTGTATTACACGCAGTTTTCTGATCGACGAACGCCGGATCACAGAACGTATCCTTGGTTGCATCATCAACTTCATGAAACAGGCGGGGTGGACCAGTCCCTTGGCCACCTCGATCTCCCTATTTATTGAGCTTCAATTATTTTTTATGCGGACATTAAATAATCTTGTTTATGCGACTCCATTTGACTCAAATGAGGATCTCCTTGCTCGAACATACAAAAGTGCTACACTTGTGCGCGTGAAATACCTGACATTTTCGAACGTGCACCCCAGTAACTCCAACGACACTGACAAGAATGTATCCCTACAGGTAGATGCAATTTTGAACAGTTATTGTAAACATTACACTTGCCAACGATGCTTTGATTAAACACTTTCTCTTTCCTTTCGTCTCTTATTTTTTTGTGTTTCTACCTCACCGCGTCACTTGCGCCCACGCATTTCTGTACAATAAATGATTGTTACAATGTCCTGTACCTTTCCTTAAAGTTAGTACTATGAATTCAGAACCACCCTCTATTGAGCTTCTAAGTTTCATTATAACATTGACAATCAACAAAGCATTACTTTGGACAAAAAACAATTATATTACCAAATGGAGAAATATTTTACAACAGTGTCTTTAAAATATCAACGATAATCTTAATGCATTTTACCTTAAATAACATTAAAGTTCTGAAAAAAATGTTGACTAATTTTTATATACACGAGAGACATAATTTTAAGGACATTTTATACTCCTTAAATGTTGAAGATCTGATTAAATCTTTTACTTACATTTGATAAACAGTAATTATATGTTATTCAATAAAAAGGGGGAAACAATACTCTTATTAATTTTTTACAATAAAATAACACCAATTCTTTCAATCAGAATCTTTATAAGAAAATCAAAGGCATGCGTCAGAGAGGTGGGCTTATTGGCTTGGTCAAACTCTTAAAAGAACGCATTTATGATGAATCTTTACCGCCAGAAGGATCATTTGAGCCTATGTGTTTTGGATTTGTTGTAATATTTCTTTACTCCCCACAGAAGTCATCGGCTTAATTTTATAGTTCACGTGACTTACTTGTTTGGGATTGCCTTTCTTTGTATTCCTCTTTCTAAGAATAAAAGATCAGTATTTTTTTATCACAATCTTCATGTATTTGGAAAGCACATTAGCTCTCAGCAAAGTACATATTTTGCATTTTCCTTGTTAAACTCACTGCATTTCCAAGTCCTTTTCCGGATATCTCATTTTCGTTTGTTCTATTGATTATTTCAATTTTAATATTTTACATTCTTTTAGTTACATTCATCACACCCTATGGCTGTTCATGTAGATAACTGGGGTTTTGCTTACTAGGGTGGAACGAGCTCACCTAAGGGATTTCAAACTACAAACCGACCCTCCGAGAAGTAGTCGAGAAAGGGCAAATCATACCACATCAGATAACTAATACATTGATTTTTTCTCTGAATCGAGTACCCTGCAGCAGCACAATATTTACAGGACGGGCAACCGAGCCTGTTAAGAATGGTTCAAAAGTCGCTCAAAGAATTTCTTCTTTTTTCAGTTGCTTTCTGAATACCAGATAGTTTGTTCAGAACCAGCGGCGCCTTCCACCGAAGGACCGATTTCCAGTTAGGGAACTAATGAGTTCTCAACGATCACGTAGCTTTTTGCGTGGGAATGCATACAAGACAAGACAATACTACCGGTTAAGTTCGAATGCAAGTCTGTTTTTGATTTCTCTTCAGCTTAGACGATTGAGGTGACCGGTGCTGTTCACAAGCCAGTCTCCGGCTTCAAATTTCACCGCGCGAGTGATGACAAGGACCAATGGCCGAATAGTAATCTTGGCTACGTCAAAACAAATTATTCTGCGTCACGTATCTCTTTTGAATACTTGACGTATTTCACCTCTAAACAGACACAAAAAGGGAAAACCTAAATACCAAGAGGCACGCTCCAAAACCCTCTCTCAAATCTACCGTAGTAACTTTCAAGACTACCGCATAACGAGCATCGTGTCGTCCCAACGCATCCTTCAGATCATTGATCTGAACTTAACAACACCTCATCGGTGGTGTTCCTCCTCCAATTAATGAACGTTATTTTTAACAAGACTCTTATTGCCTCTGGGAGTGAAGTAAAATTCCATTCCCCTCCCCCTATTGTATTCTCAATTACATGAATCAGTAGTTGAGCAGTGCATTATATTGCTGCCATTGTGTCTGACAAAACATGGTAATGTTACTCATTGACAAAAAATGGGAGAAAGGCATAGTTAACCGAAAGTTCCACACATCCTCTGAAGAATATAATCTCAATATAAAACATCTCCAAAAGGTTAATGTACTATCTTGACTTCTAACAGGTATTGCCCCTTTCCGTACTATCATGATCCTGAGTAGCATGGCTACCACCCTGATAGAGGACGTGGGTCAGGCTGCACAACGCACCAACATCACCCTGTGGATGCAAACTTATATTTTTGACAACCGCACCTGGACCTTAGAGTTGGTTAGAAGAGCCGAGAGAGCCGGTTTCAAAGGAGTCGTCGTCACAGCGGATGCACCCGTGGATGGCACCGTCACGTGCGACGGGAGACAAAGCATCGGGGAGTCGGCTGGAGAACTGTAAGTAACATTTCTCTTTTATCCTCCTCATTCAAACGCGGCTTTCTACTTTTGGTCCTAAAATTCTTTTCAAATGACCAGTGACCTTTTTTAAGATCTTCAGTCAGAGAATTTTATTTACGTCACACTATAAAGCAACTCTATCTAGGGGTTTTGGCAAAGGACTTTGCAATTCTGAATGGTCAAGTTGTGGTAACCTGTAGTTACCCCTTACATTCGAACCTTCCTGTCTATCTGAAAACCCGCTAGATGTGTAGGAGGAACTAAATAATCCATAGACATTATGCCAATCTAATTTGATTTATTTATTCTTATCATTGATTATGAACAAACACAACACAATTCTAATTAAGGTATATAACTATGGTAGAGTGCAGAGGTGGATATACAAATGCGGGGATAATATTGCAGAACTTCAACTGAATCTAGGATAGGTTAAATACGTTCATTTACAACTACGCCGCACACTAATAATCAGCTTTTATTTAATCAATTGTACAGTACCTGTTTCCTTAATGCTTCGGTTCCTTCACGGAAAATTTCGGACACTATCTTTAACTGGATCAATTGACGATGGCTCCACACTCCATAGTATTTAATTTCACTGCTTATCAATCTCACTAACCACCATCTCCTTGCACACATCAAACGTATCGACTTCGTTTAACTTGTCAACAACTACGTGTCGACAGCTCACGTTCTTCACTCTTAACTTGACCTCTTACTTCACTTCCTTTCAACTCGCAAAAACCGAATTTATATAATATTCCTCATTTTTATAAATCACGTTTGGTTTCTCGATGAAGGTTGGTTGAAATAAATATTTTGATTTAAAGATAAAAGAGGAAATTAGTAGAAACCCATATAGATCCGTCACAAAGTGACGAGAACAAAATCTGATTCACACCCCCTCTTGTAACTACTACACCCACCCGAGGACATTGAACCTTTACAGATTTAAAGTGCCTTCTCTACACGGTGGGTCTTCAGGGGTACAAGTGGCACCAGGACTCGAACCTGTGACACTTCGACCATGAATCCGTGACTACTGCGGCCTTGTAGGATTGACTTATAAATGGCAAAGAAATTTTTTTACGTTATACTATTCTGGCAACTTAATATTCATAAGCTCCTGATATACATACTGAAAAGAAAATTCGAATCTGAAGTGAATTTTAGACGAAAGAATAAAAAACGAAAGACGTCGAACAGGGGGAGTATGTTAGGATATCAAAGAGAACAGTCGTTCACTTTTGTTTTAAAACCCTATTGTTTTCAATCTGTAAATATTAGCTGTAGGGTTACTCAATATTCGTAAGTAAATATTTTTCTTTCAGATAAGTCTCACGCAGCTATCCATACAATTGTCCTTGAACACTGTACTGTACGAACAATTTCTGTGACTACCCCTTACATTAGTATGAATTAGTTTTAAAAAAATTGAAAATCACTTCGGAAAAGAAACGTCAGTAGCTTTGATTGTTTTACAAAGTATCTGTAGTTAAGACGTTCAACTTAAGTTGATGATTTCTATATTCATTTCTGAATTTTAGTGCTTTAATTTTTTTTGTTTTTTTTTGTGCATTATGTTCATTTGTTCCCTTTTTACACTACATTTTGAAAATAAAGATTGTTTTAAAAAATTGTTTTAAAAAAAAATCATCTCCAACAAAATATAACTTTTTTTTTCAGGATAGCAAATTTAGACATAACTCAGCTTAAATTAAGTGCTTCTGCTACTTTTAAAGACATAGCCTGGCTCAGGAGTTCCACCAATCTTCCTATCATTGTCAAAGGAATATTATCAGGTATGCCATCTTGATGAAAGAAAAAAAAAATGGATGTTAATTTAATTAATTCATCCTTTAAGCTGGTTTGATTTACTTTTAAAAGTTTTCTCATTATCGATGTCGATTTGCTTTACTCTTATCCGATCTCTCTTCATTTAATTATATAAACCACAAATACAAATTAAATAAAACAATGAAGTTCCAGTTCTAAACCTCACAGTCACCCTGCATTTGCTACGCAGAGTCAAGTGCACACACACAACTGCCGGTTTCATAAAAAAATATTGCTCATCTTGATGTGGGTATAACATATATACAGATTGTCTAAATCTTTTTTGCGCATTCTAAATACACTGTTTACATAGTATTGAATTTTAAAAATAGTTTTTCATTTTAAAAATATATTTTTATAAAAAATATTTCCTGTTAAAATTTTTTCCTGCATTACTGCTTAATTAGTATCAAATTGAACCTATCCGGTTATTGCATAGCAGCAAATGTAAATACTTTTTTTATTTTTTACCATTTAAAACTTAATTAATAAATGACAATATAAAGGAGATGAAATAAGTCAACTTTTCTTTAAAATGGGATTTTTGCCATAAAACTTAAATAAGTAGTAAGTTTACCTATTGAGAGAAAAATTATCTGTAACTCAGACTTGAAACATTCCCCTTGCCAAAGATGAATTTTACTTCTTCACAGGAGATGATGCCACTCGAGCTATTATGGCTGGCGCCTCGGCCATTTTGGTTTCCAATCATGGAGGAAGACAAATGGATGGAGATCCAGCCACAGTGAGTAAGATTTCATTTGATTGGGGCTTAAGCAAAGGATGTTTAGGCAGTAGCACCGAACTCTAGAACCGGCTGCGGAAGTTTTAGCAGCTTTCCTTTGGTTGAATATCGATTACTTTAAATAAATAGATACAGAATTTTGTATGTAAAAATTTATTAGCACGCTTTTATACGTGTCACTTGTATGTAACGGAATCTTAGAACTCGATTTTTACCCACTTTAAGAGATTGGATTAATTCGAAATTTTGCACACTTGTCAAGGACCGATGACAATACAATAATTTCATTATTTTGTTCCATTGTCCTTATCAGGTTCGTCAGGAAAAACGATTAATAGATTTCGCAACAACTCCATATACCACTTCCAGATTTGGCGAATTATTGCATATACAATTTTCAAATTTGGCGACAGCTTTCAGATATAGCGATTAGAAGAATAAGGTTAACCCTAAAAGCGAGTACTTTTAATTTAAAGCTAATGAAATGCAAGGGTAAAATAACACTTTTGGGTTTTTACAAATAAAACAAACAAAAAAAGTGTTCTTTATGTGAGAAAGTGGAGATATGGTGTGTGTTAGCAATTTCTAACCATAATACAAACATTTCTCTAAAAATGAAAATAAAAAAGAGCTCGTGATTAGAAAAAAAATTTTGTTTGGTCTGCTAAATATTTTTTTTATAAAGCAAAACGCTTAGAAGTGATGATACGAATTAACATAATAGCAATACGTTAAAAAGAAGATAATACGATTGACACTTAATATTACCATGTTTTTATTAACTCTCTTTCTTGAATGTCTGTCCGGGTGGAATTTTGTTATTGATTTTAAACTGTGTGACTTTCCGATGAGTTAAAGACTTGAAATTTGTACTATAGATCAGAAGTGGATGACAATGCATGAAAATGTGAAAACAAAGAAAAAAAACGAAAAGAAGGAATTTTATACTTATTAGTCCGTTATAAAAACATGGTACATTAATTTTTTTTAAAATTTGAACTTTTTCTACTTAACACACTTTTAATTGTTTGACCTGTTCTATAGAGAAGAAATCTAATATAACAATACGGGACTCATCCGAGGCCCGTAAAAGAATAGAATAAACACACTTCAGACCCTATAAGTAATATCCATTGAAGAGCAAATCTAATTCCAGCAGCCACGTAATTCCAGCTACAAATATCAAACTAAAGGATAAATTCAACAATGAATAAATGATAGTTCAAAAAACACGCTTTTATTGTATATCAAACTAAAAAATAAAAACTAATTTTTAGTTATAAAAAAACTAAAAAACACGCTTTTATACTGAATCGAACTAAAAAGTAAAAAAGTAATTCTTAATATAAGGATAAAATGATGAACGAGAAAATTAATGTCATTGTGGTAAAAGCGTGGGGTGCTTTGTATTACATTTTTCACTAACTCAGCAGTTTGGAATAGAAGTTAGAAACTATAACACCCCACATTTTTACCCCAATGACATTGATTTTCACGTTAATCATTTTATTCTTATATTAAGAATTATTATTTTTATTTTTTAGTTCGATTCAGTATAAAAGCGTGTTTTTTTAGTTTTTTTTAAGCTATAATTTATTCTTCAAATGTATTTGCACAAAGTGATTACGAGTGAACTTGGAATCCATAAATTTTTAACTGAACTTAAAATGACTGTACAATGTAAAACATGCAAAATTTTTGAAAAGTACTCTACATTGAAACTTTTCCCAGACCTTAATGCACCTTTATGCGCAACTTTAATAACATTAATCGATGGATGCGAAAACAATAAACATTTAGTACAATTCTCAAGAAAAATTTACGTTTAAAAAATACTTTTCTTTAAAATGTTCATTCACTATATAAGTAGAGCTAAAGTAAATCATAAATGTGTTTACCTTCTTAAATTTTCATTATCTATTCTTGAATTTTTTTTGTGTAGGAAGATTAATATGAGAAATATATAAGTGGTTATACTTCAATTGCCTCATTTTTTCAAAACCATACTTCCTTAGAAATATTTTGTTACATTTTGATACCAAATTATTCTGCCCACAACAGCTGTTTAGCCTTAAGCTGTTGTGGAACAATGTGGTAATTTTCTCTCGGAGCTGCACTTCCTTCCTCTTAATCCCCTGGTGATTAAATAAAGATAATACTTTAGAAATGGATGCTGTGTTTTAGAAGATTAAAATAAAATATTATGGGTCTTTTTCTTTCTTTGGGATATTTAACATACACCATTTTTTTGCCATGTTGGATAGACTAGTTAACTTGCGTTCACTAAAATGCTAGCTGATTTCGTAATATAGAGACCAGCTAGAGGGAAGATGTGAATATTAACGTCACACTGATCAGCTACTCAAGGGCTTTAGGTGACGGAATTCGTCCTTTTAAACCATGGTCAAGTGAAAAGGAGAACATCTGAACTGGCAACCCCTCTCCTAACTACCACATCACATCAATAGGAGGATTTTTGATCACTTGACGGATTTAACGTGCATCGCTCAACTACACGGTGGGTCTTCAGCGGTACTAGGCTCAAACTCATGACACAACGACCACGAATCCGTTACCTTGACCACCAGGCTATGGCAGCTACCAGCAAGAAGGAGAAGGAAACTGTGATGTTCGGCTATGCCTACTTCCCTCTAATCCCCCTTGTCTATTCTCGGACCCAGCTAGAAGTGTGGGAGCAACTAAATGATCAGAAGACATGATTCCTTAAAATTATTTAATTGTCACACTTATCAACGCAAGCACAATAATAATTCAATTAAGATAGTTTGATCACTCGTTAGAGAGCGAAGGTGAGACCAATTAGCCTGGGGATAATATTACTGACGCTCAACTAATCTTTACGATAACCTATACAAGCTCGGTTTTAACTCCAACGTGCCCTAACACTTTACTCTCTAACTTCTATTTAAATAATAGGCACAATCCTTGTACTCTTGTAAAGCAGAAATCCTACAGTTGAGGCCTTGAACCCTAATATCTATCTTGATCAGCTCACATCCAAGTGATCCTCACTTTGGATATCTTCAATTTTCATTTTAATAATCTTTGATTCGTACTTCAATAACTCACTATCCACACATCATTAACTCTTAACCCATGTTTCACTCACTCTCAATACTCGTGAATACAGAATTTATATAATAAACTTCATTTGCATAATCACGTTTTCTTACCTTCGGTGAAAGTTGGTTGAATTGCATATTTTCCTAAAAGATTCCTCAAGGGTTTAGCAGAGCCGCGTATAGATCCGTCACAAAGCCGAAAAGCAATAAAATGTTGTGAGCTTGGTAATATTACATAGTGCTCTTTTTGCAAAAAATACTAAGATCTATTTCTTCACTGCTGTCAAAGACATTTAATTTTAATATAAATTTCCTTAAATATTTAACACCTATACTCACTAAATTGAAAAATTTAGTATGAATTTTCTTAAAGATTAAAAAGAGTTACTTCAAAGATAAAAATCATTGTAAATTAATAGATTTAGAGAATTTAACCAATTTGATATAAAATATTCCCATAGTGCTATTTTTTACATTACTATCATACTTTTCAAAGAGTGATACTTTCTAGTTGTGATTTTTTTTCCATCTTTATATTCAAATTAAATGGTAAGATTCCAAAGGCAAAGGCAAGGAAAGACAATCTTTTCATTTACGCCTAAGTAAATGGCAAAACCAATTTAACTCCTGCGTGATGCAAAACCTACTATTATCAATATTAGCAAATGTTGAGTTTTAAGTAAAAAATATAACGTTTTATCTCTCATAACGAGTGTTTATTTTATGATGAACTAAAAGTAACATTACATGAAAACAGTCAGTCAACTTGTATTGAGTAAGAATTACATTAAAGTCACACTATAAGGCAACACGAAGGCTATTGGGGACGAACCTCGCCATTTTGAGCCTTGGTCAAGTGACGAGGACGACACCTGAGTTGTCACCCCCTTTCAAAGCTTCCCCATCAGGCCAACTTGAGAATTTTGAGCTCGACATATTTAACGTGCCCTTCTACACTGCCTGTTTTCAGAGGCACTAGTTCATGACAGGCCTGCCACGAGTCCTGGAACAGGACTACTCGTGTTCAGCGAACATTTCAACACTTGGCAACCTTCACAAAATCCTTCCATTCACCGGTTATGAAACGTTACACCGACACAGGTCTAGATTAAATTTTGGAACCTTTTAAGCGAGTAAAATCAACAGAAACTATAACGGAATCTTTAGACTAATGATACCTAATTCATTCCCCCTTTTTCAGATCAATGCTCTGCCTGGAGTGGTGAAAGCTGTGAGCAGAATGTTTCCTCGCAGAGACGTCTACTTGGACGGGGGCGTAAGACGAGGCCAAGACGTCTACAAAGCCTTAGCACGAGGAGCCAAGATGGTTTTTGTGGGAAGGCCCATAATTTGGGGACTGGCTATTGATGTAAGCTACGTTTTGAATTCTATACACTTGCAACACTGTGAAAGAATCGTCAGAAATATTCGAAATTTTTATTTCGCGTATACGTGTACATAAACGACTGAGTCATTCAATCGGCGCAAGGAGTCACAATAGTAGACCAAAACAATGTAAGATTTGCACAATGAGTGTAATTCATTTCGAGCCATTAGAAGTGATAATTTTATCGTTCTACAATTATGGAATTACGAAAGTTATTTAAAAGGGAGTGTTTTTTTCCCACCATTGCACTGTAATACTGTAACTTAAGTTTACAAAAGAGACAATAGATATTTCAACTGAAAGGAATCCAATCGACGGCACATGAAATAATCACGAGTAACAGCAAGTTTTTTTTTGTAACGTGGGTATGTTTTGCACAGAATGAAACAGAAAATTTGAGAACTACTAAATATTAAGTATTTTGCTCGTACAATGTTATTTTTAGAAATTTAATTTGAACAGGTTGTCTTTTTAAAACAATCGGGTGAAAATTAGAATCTAAAAATATTTAAATGCTGGTTTTAATTATTTAACTTTATTATACGCATTAAATATTTAAATGCGTATAATGAACAAGGTTTAAATTATGAACACAAGAGCTCATTAAAAAAAGCTTACTATCCGAATGTGCCACATGCTAAATTGGAAAGATATCGTGCTATCAGCGCCATTAGGGACAGAATTAAAAGCCAGTTACTGTAATTATTACGAGCTGTAGACTCGTTTTGAAACATGGAATGCTTTTGAAATTTCTAGTTTTAAATTTTTCACTGAACCATCATAAACGTCTCATTAAAATATTTGTTTTCTTTTTCTTTTTATTCTTAAAATGGGTTTATACCTTGTTGAAAATAGAGCCACTGATAGTTATAACAAATTTCTCTTTGAGTAAATTATTATAATATGGTTTGAAACAGGCTCTGCTCGTGAATTATTTCTTAATTTAATTTCAAAGTCCTCTTTATTTTTTTAAATCGCTGTAAACCTTTTTTATGGTAATTAAAACTTTGTAAAATTGTATAAATTTGAGTCAAATCGTAAAAAAGCACTTTTACTATATCAAAGCAAATTTTTTACATTAATAATAGGGAGCAGATGGTGTGAGAAATGTTGTGACTACTTTAAGAAACGAGTTCAATGAGACAATGCTTTTATCAGGTAAATATTAAGATTCAGTATGTTTACTAAAAATTATTTTATACAATAGGAAAAAAGGAACATTTGTTATATTATGTGTTCCATATTGATTATTAAAACATAAAGTTTGTTCCTTTAAAATATAGTTTCATTGCTAAATATTTGATAAAATAAGCTGATTTTTTTAAAAATGTAGATAAAACAATTTCTATCCAATTTCTATTTTGATAACTTAATGTAAAAGCTAAACTGAATTTACATAAGCCGAAATGACTCCCAAAGAAAAGAAATTTAAACGGAAAAAGATAATTTTTAAAAGAAATTATGTTTATAGATGGTTTTTAAAATATATTAAAACATCTTATATCTGTATCAACAACAATGCATTTCTCAAATTAATTTCACCATTAAAATCGATTATCTAAATACATTTATACCAAAGAAATTATCCACAAATAATTGTCTCTCCTTCTTTTATGTTGTGGTAATTTTTTATATACTTAAAAGGTCTATGGGACTTAATAAGAGTTTATTGCAAAGCAAAATTTATTTCTTAGTTTGCAAATAGCTTTTAGCCTAAAAATGATGCATAGTAATTCTACAAATATATAATTTCAATTTTTATCTCAAATATATTTTATGTAATAGAATCAAATTTATGTTTCATAATATATTTAATATAAATTGATTAAATCAGATAATATTAGGTTGGGGAAAAAGAAATCCACTATTTTTACGTGAACTTCAAAACTTTATTTAACATGTATATTGGATTACCAATTTTGGTCAAATATGCACCATTTTGTTCTATAATCAGTTGCCATTTTAAAGGTAGTTTCATAATGCCTCTCTCATATTTTAATGATTAGTGATTTTAATATTTTTCAGGTTCCTCCAATCCCAATGAAATCAGAAGAGACACTCTTATTCCAGATATACCAATCATTGGATGATCACTCTGCATCTTCTTCAAATAATCACTTATGGAACTCTGGGAAATAGTCACAAATAAATGGAAAATAGAATCTTGA
Source organism: Trichonephila clavata (assembly GCA_019973975.1). NCBI lineage: Eukaryota > Metazoa > Arthropoda > Arachnida > Araneae > Nephilidae > Trichonephila > Trichonephila clavata. Next base: position 31,648 of record BMAO01027117.1, read on the forward strand.
TAGCACGATTTCAGAAAATGTTATAGTTTATTTATTCTTTTAGTAATTTAAATAAAAATTCAGAATGATTTTGCGATGTAAATCCTTTTGTGTTCACATGACGAATTAAATCTTGAGAGAAATTCTGTTTCAGTGTACCCTTCGGTGACGTTCTTCAAAATGCACCAAGATGTCGCAAAAGCGTGATTTTTAAACCGGAAGTTACTGCAATATGCAACACGATGACATCTTGCTTGAAAATCAATGCTGATGTAAAGAATAGCGTAATAAAAAATAAGTCTAATTTTGTTTAGAAAAAAAAACGAGGGAAAAAACTAATAAACAAAAAAGGAAAAAAAATCACTGAACTTGTTAAGAAAACTTTACAGATTCTCTCATTTTCGATAACAATTTCAATTTAGCTTTAAAAAAGAACGAAATGTAATTTTCAACTGCAGTTTCACCACTTTGAAACTCAATACAAACATAAAAGATTTTCTCCTTCTTGTAACGATAATTCTAATTTAGAATAAACAAGTAATATAAAAAAAATTTAATCAATTGCTACTGAGACCAACAAAGAAAAAAATATTTTGATTTATTTATTAAATAGTTAGATTTAATATAAATATGTATGTACATATTATGTACAATCACAATATCTCAAAATCACAATATTAAGTGACAAAATAGAAAGCAATTTTCCATTTTAATTTCTATGGTGTTGAACTATTTTTTTGTTTGTTAATATTTATTCAATAATTAAATTTAATTATTCTAATAAAATAGTATAGTAAAAAAGGAATCACATTCTCAGAAATTGCAACAACCCAGGAGGGATCTGCCCTCCCGTTGGTGTGGTGTGGTAGTTGGAGAGAGGGTGCCAGTTTAGGTGTCGTCCTCGTCATTTGACAATGGTTCAAAATTACGAGATCCGTCGCCAAAAGCCCTCGTGTATATATAGCTTAACAGTGCGACGTTAATATTCACTCACTCATCCAGATGGGATTTGAATCCACGATCTTTGGATTAGAAGTCCAACGCGCTATTTATTGCGCTACAGGGACACAACGAAAGATTTTTCTTTCTATCTATGCTGTTGAACTATTATTTTTGTTTGTTTCTATTTTTTCTTTTTTTAATTTAATTAATGAATCAATATTTGAAAAAACTGTATTAAAGTCAAGTGATCCACTATAAGTATAAAAAAATGTATTTGAACTTCAATGGATGAATAGGAAATATTTTATTAACGATTTCAAATTTAAACATTATATATTTAAATATATATATATATATATAATTACATCTAGGGAGAGAGTGAAAAAGAAACGAAATGGCGTCTTTATGTTGAAGAGTATGCAAATTTTTTCCTTCTTTCTGTAGAAATTTAATGTAAAAAAAATAAGAATGATGAGAAAAGATGAAAATGAGTGTTTCTCGATTTAAGAAAAAAATTCTCAAATTTCGTGCTGCTATATATAGTGATGAGCCCATATAATATTTGTCTCGAAAAGATTTAACACAGAACAGTATTCAAGCTAATTCTCTGAAGAAAGTGTAATATTGGTCTTACGAAATCATCACGCGTTTTTTAAATAATAAGAACGTTTTTTTTTTGTAAATATATTCTCCAAATTAATTGTTTTGCTTAAAATGTTAGTCGACAAGCAATACTAATTCATTTGCCCTCGCTTACAATCTTCTATTATGATTTAAACTTTTTTTGTATGTTAAGCGTCTTATATATTAACCATATTATATAAATTAGGTAAATCTCGTATCTTATGTAAAACATGTTTTATATTTCCCAATTACTTTTTTTCCAAATCATAAATATATACATTAACAAATCCAAAAGAGCCTGAAGTTTAACTCGATACATGTTTTCAAACATAAAATTTCTCAATTTTTATGAAAATTCAAAATGTTGTGATGCAAGCATTTGTCTTTTTTAGATTTGAAGCATTATAAACGCTTCTCTTTAACACGTAAAACTGAGACTCATTTAGTGTTACGGAGTGTATTAATTGAAGCCTGCAGCGTATCATATACCAAAAAAACATCAAATTTTATGAAATCGAATAGTTAAATAATTTGATCTCTACGTAAAATGTGTGTATGACTGTGACAGATTTGTGTGTGGTTGTCAAATGTTGTGGTGTGTAAAAAATCCGTGTTAAAAATACATATTTCTGTAAATGTCTAGAAGGGTTTCAAGGAAGATTATTTCACTCTATAGGATTCTGTAAAAATTTCTTCAAGTTTTTTTCCCCATCATTTAAGAACGCTGCAGAGAATCAATATTAGAATTAAAGATTTTACTGTGCGTTTCATTTGCTTAATGCGCAATCATGTGTGCCGTATTCAATATTTATGTAAGTTTTTTAATCTCTTCTTTCGTGGATTCATACTGATATGTTAATTATTTTCTATAAAACAAAACCTACTGTAATTACGAGGGAGTTTCAGAATACTTTATAATTTACTCCGAAAGAACATGAATTTTCCTACATTTGAAACACAATCTACCATATAACAGTTATAAATCACAATATAATGTTAACTATAAAAATCTCTTCAGTAAAAAAAAATATTATTGCCATTATATATTCCCACTTCTTTCAAATTGCAAGTTATAGAACATTGTGTAAAAATTTTCTTTTCTTTGGGTCATGTTTAATTTTGAAGAATAATATTTAATAATTCATTTTAATTATTAAATACTTATTTCAATTTTCAGTTTTAATAAAAGAAGTAATTACTGCTAATATTAGAAGTAATTATAGCATTCCCTGCTGTGTTTGAAAGTATGCATTTTCAAAAATATTGCCATATCCTATTTCTTCGTCACTTGGCAAAAAGGCGGGAATATAAAGTTTCTAAAAGCTATAAAGTATCATAAATTTATTGTAATTTCTTTAAACTAAATTTGCTAAGTTAAACTTAAGTCTCAAGTAATTGTCCATAAAAATTCAAAGGATATAATATTTTGAAAAAAAAATAAATATTTCTTTAAGTTAGCTTTGTAGATTATAATGAAAGCTATAATAAAGTTTGCTTATTACCTAGAGTCGGAAAACTTTCTTTTATATACAGTTCGTGTTGTCCTTTCCATATTCTCTCAAATAAGTTACAATAAAAAAACTGCAGATGATTTTTTAGAAAATAATTTTACTAAGTTTTTTTTTAATGAATCCAAGCACAGAAACGACGACAAATATCTAACGTAAATAATGTTTTTGATACTTGAATTAACCCAACGACTTATAAAGTTGTGAAGATTTTGATCATATTTGAACAAAGTTGTTGCAACTGAGCTTGAACTGGAATGTTTTTTCATTATTGACTAATGAATAGTATGCCATTCAGAGGCGGTTTTTAATAATGTGAAAATAGTCAACGGGCCTTTTTTATAGTTAAAACCATAATTAAAATATATACTTGTTATTTTATACATAGGTGAAGTCATTTCAGTGGCATAATAATTGCACACCTCATCCTCAGAAATTTTGTTTTTTTAAAAAAAAAAATGGTTCATCAGTTTTTTTATATATTTGCAATAAAGGCTGATAGGACTAACAACTCTCACAAACTAGAAACACGTAATCAATAATATCAAAAATTATTATCTTTTGCGTCTAAGAAATACTATTGTCATAATTAAATTATTCTTCAAGAAAAAATTTGACATCCATCTTGGTTTTCATCTTTTAAGTAAGTTGGATTCATTAAATTACGCAGTATCAAATAAATATGTTTTTATAGATGTTATTTTTATATAATAACCGTAGAATAACTCTAAATATAAAAATTTAATTCTTAATTATTTACTTATTTAAAAAGTTTCTTTAATCTCCTAAAAGAATTTATGTTTGCTTACAGATGTGCTTATTTTATATTATATTATTATATATTGTTCGTTTATTTGGGATTGTTTCTTCGATTGTATTACAAAAACTGTAATACAATTTTAAAATATAATGTACAAAAGATGTAATATTATTCATTCTAAATTTAGTTTTAACAATATAACTGGAAAATGTGATTTTATTTTCTGCTAACTAAGTGTAAACTCCCACAGTTATTTCTGTAATTTTATTTTCCACTGTAACAAATATTTTCTTCAAAATATTTCAAAAAGACTAACATTTAAATTTTTTGAATGGGAAAAAAACCCATTTTGTGTAAAATTTTTGGCAGCTGTTTATGTTTTCCATACTATATTAAAGAATAAAACAAAAATAAGAAGGTAGAAACGTATTTTAAACAAAATCTTGAGCAACTGTTTGTTTTCAAAGTATTTCATTTTTTTCATGATTTTCATGAAAGATTTAGAATAATCTTTTTTAAAAAAATTGTCACAGTCTGTTGAGAAATTTTCGTAAAACTGAACACATTTTGCTTATAATATTTTTAATATTCTGAAATTTACTGTGGCAGTGGAAAAAAACATGTGGCGGATGTGTTTTAAAAACCATTAATTTTTAAAACAGTAGAATTAAAATATGTAATAAGGTTTTTGTAATACATTATACACACACACAAAAAAACATAATTTACTGAAGAGTCATAGCTTTTAATATTATATCTTTATACGTAATAGATACACATGTTATACAAAAGAAACATTGTTTCAAAACAATTAATTTTTTGTAAATACCTATAATACATAACATTATTAAATTATGTTATGAAATTTTATATCACTATATACACCGGTATTCATAATTAAGAGAACTTTCAGATTTAGTTTATTTTCTCTAGAACTACTGGAGAGATTTTACTGAAATTTTGTATGAACATTGGATTAATATAATACCAAAAAAATCACTAATCAGTTAAAATGCACACGTATGATCATGCTTAACACTAATCGGACTCGGAAGGTATGGAATAGTCACTGTCGAATACAACAAAAAAAAAATGGTTAATAGGGCGTATGGTCCCCTCTTATAAATATAAGGACCACACGCCCTGACTGTTGTCGTTGTCGTGTTCTTCCCGAAGAGAAGGAATGAAAGTTGCCAGAGCCTGTGAGACAGGTTGGACTTCTTAACGATAGATGGCGACACCACCTATCCCCACCTCCACAATTTAGGCATGGAACTGAAGGGGAGTGAAATATTCTCCAGCCCCCTACACTCGTGGTTTCTGCTGCGACCGCCCACAAGACTTTAGGACCCACTAATTTAACGAGCACGTAGCTGACTTTACACTGGAAATAAAGAAATTAATGTGTTCCTGTGGTAATACCATTCATTAATCCCACTCGTTCAGAAACTCTGTTTTCAGGCCTTGGATGGTTCTCAGAGGGGGGGTTGCGAGTTTCAATGGCTCTCCCCATAGAATCCCAAGCACGCTGTGTAGCGTTGAGGTCTGAAGGCCTGACTGGCCATTCTGTCTGCCGAATATTCATAAATAATAGAAATTCGTGAAACAGATGAGCTCTTTATGGCGTCATCCATTTAAAGTGAACCCCTAAAAATGCGAAGATAAAGCTCCAAGACCTCCTTCCTATACCTTACAGTAAATACATTGCCTTTTTCAAAGAATGGAGGTTTGTGCAGGCATCCAACGGGATGCCTGCCCAGATCTGGGATATTGGAGGTCAGGTAGTGGGGAATATTAAAAGCATGGGATGCTCTATATAAATTCTTAAAATTTCTTTCCAGTTCTATTCCGAAATGCAGGAGTTAGTGTAAAAATATAGAACAAACCCCATGCTTTTACCCCAAGGACATCAATTTTCTCGCTAATCATTTTATTCTAATATTAAGAATTATTTTTTTACTTTTTAGTTCGAATTACTATAAAAACGTGTATTTTAGTTTTTTAAAACAATAATTTACTTTTTTTTTCATTTTTTAGTTCGATATACTGTAAAAGCGTGTTTTTTTTAGTTTTTTAAACTATCATTTATTCATTGTTGAATTTATCCTTGAGTTTGATATTTGGAGCTGGAGTTACATGGCTGCTGGAATTAGTCTTGCTTTTCAATGTATATTAATTACCGGATCTGGGTATTTATTCTCTCGGTTTAAGGTACCTCAGATAAGTCCCGCATCCTTATATTTCAAAGATTTCCTCTCTATAGATACAGGCTAATCTAATTAAAGGGGATTAAGAGAAATTATTAAGTGTCAATCGTATTATCACCTTTTAAGCATATTGCTATAATGTTAATTTGTATTATTTCTTCTAAACGTATTGCTTTATAAAAAAAAAAAAAATACTTTGAAACTAGAACATCAGTTATTTTTTTCACATGTAAGAGTGTTCTTTGTTATTTCCATTTTCAGAAAAACTAGACAGTTGTTTATATCATGGTAAGAAAATGCTGACGCACCCACCTTCCCCTTTCTCACATAAAGAACACTTTTTTGTTTGCTTTATTTTTATTAGCAAATGTATTCACTTTTAGGGTGGCACCTTATTCTTTTGGTCGCTAAATCTGGAATGAGTTGCCAAATTTGGAAGTGGTATGTACAATAAGTCGCCATATCTGGAAATGGTATTTGGAATTAGTCGCAAATTTCGAAGTGGTATATGGAATTAGACGCCAAATCTAGAAATAGTTATTCTTGATGATCCTGATCAGGACAATTGAACAAAATTATGAAATAAATTATTGAATGGTCATCGCTCCTTGACAAGTTTGTAAAATTTTGAATTAATCTGACCTTTTAAAGTTGGTAAGAATCGAGTTCAAAGATTCCGTTATATAGAAGTGAAACTTATAAAAGCATGTTAAAAAAAACCTTACGCTGAGTTCTGCGTGTGTGCCAAATCACTGTTGGAAGAAAGCAGGCATTTGAGTAATGTAGCGGTAACATAATAAGCTAGAAACCGCCAGCAGGAGTTGATCACTAGAGTCTAAGGGTCATGTTACAGGGCTGCGGATCCATAGGTGCCACCCCATTTCGTTCAATAGACATACCTTTTAAAGGAAAAGTGATCGATTTAAAACTGATAGTTAAAACAATAATAATTCTTCTTTATTTTAAAATTAAGCCTTATATCTACTATAAAAAGGTCTATTAATAGGTGTCCTTTTCAAAAAATTTGATCTTTTAATGTCTGTTTCTGGAGTTTACTCCTTAAGAATTGAGTTTCATATAAAGCCCCCGGTATGAGGAGGGAAATTCGCACAAGCTTTAACAAAAAAAAAGCGTTACGCTGTGTTCTGCACATGCGTCAAATAGCTGTTGGAAGAAACTTGCACTTGAGTACTGTAGCGGTAAATTAAAAAGCCAATAACAGCCTCCGGACAAGAGTGGTCACTATTGTCCAATAGTTAAGTTACTGGGCTTTGGATCTGCAGGACTTAGTTTCTTACTCCGGATAGGCACCACATTACGTTAAATAAGCATAAGTTTCAAAGAAAATTATAATTGTTCCTTATTTTAAAATTCAGCCTTATATCTACTCTAAAAAGTTCAATTAATTGTTGTACTTTTTACGACATTTGATCTAGTATTTTTTCCTATTTCAATAAACTAGATTTCTGTTTTAGTGCCATTTTTTAGGTAAACGGTTTTCTTGAGAAATTGGAAATTGATTAATAATAATCAATTCTATCATTTCAAATCCAAAGAGGAAAATAATAAATATGTTGGATTTTTTATAATTCACACAAACATTTTAAATCAAATACATTTCCATATCTCCATAAAAATTTCTTCCGTTTGTCAACTATTCTCTTAATTTATGAATTACGAAAAGAAAAAAATTGAAAGAACCAAATGTTGAAACGTTTCAATCACATTTTGAATATTTTTTTATATAATGAAGTACATAATGAATACTTGAAATCCATTTTATTATTTTAAATTCTAAGAGTATTTATTGTTATGTATGAATATAAAATAATGAATGTGAGCTTTAGCATATACGGAAGTTGATGCTCTGAGAAATTCATTTATTTATTTATGAAAATTTGGTGAGGAATTCTTTGTTAAAAAATCAAATGTATCAATTTTGCTTTTTGCTGCGATGTGGTATGGTGCGAATTGATATTTTTCCGATTAATGATAATAGACAACAGCGGAGTAGCACCATTTTATGAGTAGAATTAATTTTTAACTATCTTTCATATCATGTAAACGAAAAATATTCGAAGAAAATAGATTGTTTCCAAGACGATTAGGAAATTGACTATGTTGTAGTAAAAAACAAGTATGGCTCAGTAATTGTTGGATTTGTCACGGACCAATAAAAACAACCAATAAATAGGAATCGTTCAATGACACTTTTCCTCGAAGATCTATTTCAAGAGATGATAAATAGGCTTTCTTGAATAATCTTTACAACAAGAAAAAAAAATTTGTCAGTGGTATTGTCTCAACGATAACAAAGGCACCCTACGAAATTTATTATATCATTGGTTACCATATGAAACCGTTTACTGATGCAGAAATTCTGAAAGAATAGTCTTAAATGCTTTTCCCATTAAGAAAAAAATCAGTGCAAAAATAAAAAATATATAAAAAATAATAATTAAAAGAAGCAAAATAGGAGTTACAATATTTTGATCAATTTCCACATTTTAAATTTTCTGTTATCGTGATCTCAAAGCATCTCCTCCCCCCCCCCCTTTAATCCTCATGTGGCGGCCCACGTGAAATAGCTAACATATGTATGCGGCCCGGCAGAAAAAGGTTGAGCACCCCTTGTCTAATCTGTTGCTCTCTATCATATCAATCACATCTGGCATTCTCCCGAACTTTCGCTTCAGTCTAGGAAAACTATCGACATCTGCGCGAAACATGTAAAAATGCTGTACCTCATACAATTACAGTCAATTTTAGTTCGAGTCAATACTTCTATAGCTACCGAATCTATTTTGAATGTATATTTTATAATTTGCAAGCGTGCGTTAGTTGTAATTCACAGTATAAAGTATGCACGGCAGTAGATTAAACAAATATCAAAGATACACTTTTAAGTCGTAAGCGAACATTCGACCATAATAAAGTGGCAACAAGTACACAGACGAGCATGGTTCCTAAAATTTAATCAAGGAACTATTCTGAAGAATACTTAAATTTTGGATTTGCTACTACTGAAGTAAATGGAGAACAAAAAGCCCCTGTATGTTACTTGTGAAAACATACAAATCCGAAGAGCACGTAGAAGGTGTTTTTAAAACCATTGAAAATCATTTAGCCATGACGGCAAAGAGTTTTATAAAGTATTTTCTTGCTGGGGACAGCTTGATAGCAAGTTACGAGGGGGTAAGGGATCCATTTCAAAATACTTCAGAAGGCCTCTCAACTGCAGAAGAAGAAATCTTCATAGATTTTACATACAGTGGCGAAATTAAAATTCATTTTTGTAATAAATCGCTTTTTAAATTATGGGCACAGGTGGATGATGAATTTTCTACAGTGAAAACAAAAGCGTTTCGTATACTATATTACCCCACTTTCAACATCCTATCTTGGTGAAACCGGGTTTTCTGTGGTGGTAGCTTTGAAAACAAAGTATAGATCTCAGCTAAATATGGAAAAATAACTTAAAGTGTCAATTTCTAATATTAAGCCTTCCTTTGAAAAATTTGGCTCTGCATGAAGTGCCCATGAAAGCCACTAATAGTTATTAAACTTGTTCTTAATTTAGTATTAAGAAATTAGTTAAATACCTTGCGCAGTACTGATACATTAAAAGTATACTGCTTGAAGTACATGCTCTTTGAACGATTTCATTTTTTAAAAAAATAAAACATTATTCATGATCTGAAATGCTAGGAGAGTAAAACCAAGTGCTCGACAATGTATACAAAAATATAAAATTATTTTTTAAATGAATGGTCATATTGTAAATAGTTTTAAGCAAACTGTAATTTTCCGCCTCACAGAATTAGTATTTAGAATTTATGATAAATAAGGAAAAAGAATATACACTTCCGATGAAGAATAACTGTGTTATTTTTAATATTTAAGGCGAGAAGACTTCAAAATGTCTTTACCCGGGAGCAAGGCACGCTCTTGATACTAACGTCAATGGTCCTGCGAGGTGACTCATCACCACAGTCCTTTTTTCCTATTTATTTTTAGTGTACACGATAAATATTGTAATTCCAGTGAATCATTTTATTAAGATAAAGTATACCTACCTACTTTCAAGGACTTTTCAATTTTTCTTTGATAGTTTGGAAAAAAATTGAATAAAACTGAATTTAAATTATTCAAATGTGCATGATCTTAATACAGGATGCTAGTCACAGACACAGGAATGTTATTTGCAGCCAAAACTGTAATATTTTGCTCAAGTTATTGTAGTTTTACTGTCCTTTGATGATCAAGAAATAGTATGTTGCACTTTTTCTTGCTTATATATTTTTCACATGGCGCAGTTTGTCTTGAGATAGCTTATGGCTTCATATTTTAGTTGATCAAGTTCTTTAGGAAGCATTTGAAAACTTTCCTTCCGTTTCATGTTCATCGCTTTTCTCAAATTAACTTCCGCTATCATGAGTAATGTGCATTATTTCAGCAGGTTCTTCCATTGCTTGATCAGGGGTGAAAAGTGAATTAAGTCTTCCTTTTCTTCCTACAGCTAATGTACAGTATTTCAATAATAATAACAGTGATCAATTTTTAATCTTCCTTAAAACTTTTTTGATTCTGGAACTGGGTTATGTTTTTTCTCAGAAAGAGTCGCATTTTAACTTTAAAAAGAAACGTAACAAAAAATCTCTCTTCATGGGATTACAGCAATTCAAACAAAATGTTTTTTATTTGGTTATAGGATCAAAGATTGGAGCTTTTATTTTTGATGACGCAACATCGCCAGATGTTATATATAAATTATATCAGTGTAAATGTGTATTTTTTTACTATGTCAGATATTTTTTTGTGTTTTACTTCACTCCAGTTATTTTTTTTTAAATATTTTATTTTCGATAGACCTGCACCCCATCCCCATGTCGGATAATCACCTCCCTCCAGGAGAGCGCGCCCCACAGTTTGAGAAACGCTGATCTAAAAGAAGAAAGGATTATATGAAGATAAAACTTCTTGAAGTTTTTTCTCAACTCATCTAAAGATGATGAGGGAAGCAAAACAGAAGTCATAGCTTGATAGCGATTGCGCGTTTCATTTACCTAGTGCAAAATTCCAATTACTGCAATCATTATTTACATGCTTTGGGAATCTGTGCAACTGTTTATTTATACGAATGGAGAAGGATATCTAACAAAGTTTTGTGAAGGTTTTAAATTAAAACAGGATCTACTCTGGCAGCTGTTAATTTCGTGTACACTTCTTACATTTGA